>JAMKQA010025740.1:0-24430 GCA_024699735.1 Posidonia australis
TTTTTTTTTGGTGTGTAAGGTTGCTATTACTTAGTAGATGCTGGTTATAAAAATAGTGAAGGATTTCTTGCACCATTTAGAGGACAAAGATATCATTTGAATGATTGGAGTGCAGATTATCAACCAACTACTGCCGAAGAATTTTTCAACATGAAGCATTCTTCAGCTAGAAATGTGATTAAGAAGTGTTTTGGCATCCTTAAGAAGAGATGGGCTATTCTCAGAAGTCCTTCTTTTTATCCAATTAAGACACAAAATAAGATTATCATGGCTTGTTGTCTTCTACACAATTTTATAAGAAGAGAAATGCATATTGATCCATTTGAAGACAATGATGAAGACATGACAACAACAACAAACACTACATCAAATCAGTTAATTACTTCCATTGGAATTACACAAGAATGGACTGCATTTAGGTCATTTATTTTATTTTCTGAAGAATGGGTGAAAGCAGTGCTTAATGGTGACATTTGATATCATTTATTTTATTTTCTGAAAAGTTATTGTATTTTGGGCACATTGTTGATGTTTCAATTTATTGTAGAATTATTATATTTTGATGACAATTATTGAATTTATCATTTTTATCACGAGAATATGGATTTATTGTGGAATTATTGTTTCAATTATAAACTATAAACATGAATTTATTTTACTTATATGGGAAAAAAAATTATTTTATTATTTTTCAGATTAATATGTAAATATTAATCTTTCAAATATTGTATTCCATTCCATTCCTGTTCTTAATATACCAAACAGTGGAATGGAATAAAAATATTCCATTCCATTCCAAATTCCATTCTGAAGTTCATTCCATTCCTCTCTATTTGCATTCCAACGTACCAAACGCAGACTGGGTGTGTAGGCAATGGTCCAATGGAATTTTTTTTTACATGAAGATTTCCTTCTCTTTTCACCTCTAAGTACATCAATACTCATTCTATTTTTTCTTACAACTCACAAAAATTCAATCTTCTCTTCTTTATTCTCATTCTTTATGATTCTCTCTCAATTTCACCTCTCTACTCAAGACTCAAGTGAAGAAGATTTCAAATTTTGTTGTTTGGCTTTAGACTCCGCTGCATTTGCAGTTCTCTGCCAACCTCCAACAGCAAATTTTTTTCTACTTCTAATCCTTTTAAATTCTTTACTTCTAATCTCTCCATTTTTTTGATTTTGGGCTTTGTGGGATAAGGTTTTTTTATTTTATAATCGATTTTTTATATTAAAATGGAAAACATTGGTAGCTATGATTATATCCCTACCCAGGAGTCAAACTAACCCTAGTATAATCCACAGCCTCTAAGAAACCTAGGAAACAAAGTTCTTGGGTTTGGAAGCATGTAACTTTAGACTTTGTAAATGAAAATAGGTGTTATTGTAATTTTTATAGTACAACATACACATGTCCTAGGAGAAGAGAGGTAGGTCACATAGCTAGGCATTTACAAAAATGTATAGCTAAACATAATAAAGATGAAAACACTAATTTAAGACAATTTAAATTACACATAGGTTATAGTAGTGATATAATAAATTAGAAATATAATACAGAAGAAGTTAAAGAAGGAATAACAAGATTTATAGTACAAGTTGAACAACCTTTTCCTTTTTTTTTTAAAATAAAAAATTTGAATCATGTGTACAAAATTATTTGAATCCACAATTTAAAAGTTTTTCTAAAAATACAACAAAAAATATAATTTATAAAACATTTAAAAAAGATAAAAAAG
Organism: Posidonia australis; assembly: GCA_024699735.1. Lineage (NCBI taxonomy): Eukaryota > Viridiplantae > Streptophyta > Magnoliopsida > Alismatales > Posidoniaceae > Posidonia > Posidonia australis. The sequence continues at coordinate 1,740 of JAMKQA010025740.1, forward strand.
ATTTAATTGGAATATTTTTTAGTTTATTATGTAAAATATCATTAACATGTGATGTTTGAACTGGTCCAAATAATTTTCCATACTTATGTTTAACTGCACATTAGATAGATATAGAATGGAATTTACAAAAAAGATTAATTGCTTTTAAAGTATTTGATCATCCACATACTAGTAGAACTATATCAAATATAATAGAAGATATTGCTAAAGAATGTAACATATTTTTTAAAATAAATACAATATCATTTGACAATGCTTCTAATAACAATGTTGCAATAAAATTATTAAAAAGAAATATAAAACTAATATTAAATGGTGAATTATTTCATTGTAGGTGTTGTTGTCACATAATAAATTTAATTGTACAAGATGGTATAGAAATGCATTAGGCCTTATATAGAAAATATAAGAACAGTTATTTTATTTATTCAAACATCAACTAAAAGATATCAAGAATTTAGACATGTATGTACACAAAATGATTTAAAACTTAGAAAATTTAAGTTAGATGTTCCACATAAATGGAACGTAACTTATGATATGTTAAATTCAAGTCTACCTTATTGTAATATAATTATAGGATTTTATAATGTAAAATCTAATGATTTATTAAATGATGAAGATTGGCAAAATTCTACTATAATTCATAATTTTTTAGAACCATTTTATAATGTAACAAAACAATTATCAGGTCAATATTATCCAACAAGTTTTCTAGTTTTAATTAATTTATTTAATATTACAAATGTTTTTCAATAATATAGAAATATTCTAGCTTTTGTAGATATTATTAAATTAATGGAAACTAAATATAATAATTATTGAGATGAGTCTCCAATGTAGACATGTTTAGCTTTAATTATGAATCCTAGGCATAGATTAGTTAATTACATGGTACTAATAGATGATATTTTTAGTAACATGAATGAAAATGACTATATAAATTCATATGATAATAAAATAAGGACAATTTTATATAGATTACTTGAAGAATATGCTAGAAATTATGGTGAAAGTAGTAGTAGTGGTCACATAGCTAGTTTTGTAGGAACACATACAAGCAGTAGTAGTGGTAGTTCTTTCTAGAGTAGATTAAATAAAAAGAAAAAAAATATATGTAAAATCAACTACAAATAATGAATTAGAAATTTATTTAGAATACGAGTTAGCTTTTAGTGATTTAGAAATGGAAAACTTAGACATATTAAAGTGGTGGTTTAGTATAGTAATTATATTTCCTATAATTTCAAAAAAGGTAAAAGATTTACTAACGATTTCGGTGTCAACTGTAGCATTGGAATATGCATTTTCTGTAAGAAAAAGAGTATTAAATGATAGAAGATGTAGATTATCTGAAAAGTCTGTAGAAGCCTTCGTATGTTTAAAAGACTGGTATGATGTGGTTGATCGTCTTTAAGGATTAAACTTGAATGAGGAATCAAAAGACGACGATGCAACGTCAACATCAATGGAGAGACCAGAACAGACTCTACTAATGAGTAAAAGTGTAAAAAAAAAGTTTAAAAATGTAAAATTTATGTGTAAAAAATAATTATGTATTGTTTTAATCATTATGTAATTTTTATTTTTTTATGTATAAAAAATATTTTTTTATTAATAAGAATTTTAATTATTTTTTTAAATTAAACGGACCAATGGACAAAGTTGGCCCAACCTGGCCCACCAGGAGGGCCATGGGCCTTGTTGGGCCGATGGAATAAAAACTTTAGCCTTGCTCGGCCCAACCCGGTCCAAGCTCGACCGGGCGGGCTGATGGCCCAACCTATTTTCCAACTCTATCGGTACGTTGATGTTGTCTACTAATAGGAACCAGATTTCATTAGTACATTTCCTTCTTGATCATTCACATAGTTTACTAATATGAACAAGATTTTCATTGCTAAAACCTGTTACTTCACTTGAAAATTTCGTGTTTCAATGCTTGTTTGAGAATGATCTGCATGGCAAATTGAGTTCAATATGATTAGGGGCAGTCCAGGGTCAACGTCATACATACTAAAAATCTTTTTTCTTGTTTACATTCAATATAACTTTTTTGCTCATGTAGTTGATAACCATCTTGTATTCTCCATTTCTGGCCAAGGTGCAGGTGGTGTTAAGCCAGTAGAGGAACCTGCTAACTCTCACCAGAGATTGGGTACTGCTGGCCTTGCATTGCACTATGCAAACGTCATTTCTGAAATTAACACTTGTGAGTTCTGCAATTCGTCATATCTAATGACTAATGTAGTTGAGACTTGAGATTGCTACTGAGTTATGTTTTTACATCACATGTTTTCTGGGTTCAAAAGAATTAAAAATTTGCTCCTCAATTAATTGCATTTAAAAGAGTCGATCTGTTTGACACCACTTATTTATTGTAAATTCCTTCGCCTGGGTTGAAACAAACTTTAAAATCAGGGTTTCTAGTTGCTTTAGCCAGGGAAAAGTCCATGCTCCTGATTAGGCCACAATTTTTGATTACCTATCAAGATGCAAAACATATTATAGGTTTCCAGCATTTTGATTGAGGAGGCTTTAGAGGACCTCCAGGAACCCCAATGACTGAAATCAATATCCCAAAGCACTGCTTCAGACTGATGCTATAACACTGGCCTTCTTCAGTTTTCACTTCAAAGTTCAAACAGGAAGGATCCTGGACAACTTGCTATTAGTGCAGCATTTTTGGCAAACATAGGGAGGCTACTGGCTACGAAAAAAAACATACATGAGGGAAAAGGCCACTTCACAAGGAATTGCTTTTAGAAAATATCAGGATTACTGGATTATTCAGAATTGCTTTGTGTATTCGAACTGGTTTTCCAAGAAGTAGCTTCTATTGTTTTGCGAATGGATAGAGGTTTATCAACTAATATCATGATTTGAATCATTCCAGATGATTAGAGCAAGTCGTGTGCCAAAAAGCTCAAGGGACGTTATACCAGTCATTACCACCCAACACAAAATCTACATTACGTTCTAAACTCCAATCATTTCACGTCAATGAAGAGGTATGCACTAATGAAAAGTTCCTTTTGAAGGAGGGAAATCAACCTCAAGTGCTACTTTCACCAGCCATTTGTTTTTCACCTGACACTAGTTTGATCTTCATTCACAGCTTTCTGTTCTTGAAATCAAAGCGGAAATGGGAAAAATTTTAGGTTGGCTTGTTCCCGTTGCTAGTAACACAACAAAGTAAGCACATCTTTTTACTACATTTTATCTACCATGCACTATAGTTATGTATAAGTCTGAACACACGACACAAGCACATATTTTTATTACATTTTATCTACACTGTACTTTAGTTATGTATAAGTATGTACACAATACATTTGATATCGGAAGTCATTTGTTTACCATGTGATCAACCCAGGATTCATCATGGCTTTGGATGGGTTGGAGAGTGGGTGAAGACAAGGCTAGTAATCGCATCACCGAAAGAATTTGGCAATTATGTTTACACAGTGGTAAGATGCTCTGATCACGTTTTATACAGGGGAATAAGCAAAGAGCCACTAATTGGGTAGAGCAAAAACAAGGTCCAACAAGGACAACAGAATGAGTAAAGGTAGTAGTCATTCCTCAACCAGCGGGAACAATGAAGAGCTGTTCCAAACAAGAAGAGCTTCCACGCTTCCAGAAATCAGTTTCGACAACGACTGGAATAAAGCTCCGGAAGTAATTGATAGAGGGGATTGTCTTGAAAACTCGGTAAGCTGGTGAAGGAGTTGGCACATTGAAAGGCCTTCGAGTTTGCACTCCGAAATTCATGTGTTTACTTTCAGGGAACAGTGAAATTACATAAAGAATCTGCTCGACAAGAGAAAACCCCGTGAATAGAGAAAGTTGTAAACAGGTGACTTGTGAAGCAATTGGTTGGGATCAGGGATCTTGGATGAGAGTAAGTATTATGTAGGGAAATTGTTCCAAAATACGCAAAGTCAAGGGTGTCATTTGGAACAGACTCGATATGTACAAGCCACCATTTTTCTTTTATTAACAAAAATCTACACATCGATCCATCTAGACGCAGGGTGCAGGTATTATGATGCCACTGTTTGAGAAATATTTCACTGTAAACCAGTTGTGGCTTCTGCTGGCAAGTGATTAAGTGGATAGATACCCTGATGACGATGTTAACATCACATGCAGGCACTGTGGTCCAACAATCAGCTTTGTCTCGTCACCGTGGAGGATGCTCTAGAGCAATCCATCCAAATTTTCCTTTCCGGAAATCGCTCAGAACACGAAATGCTGCATGCCTCATGTCTCCATTGAACAAGCGAAGGGAAAGTTTCTCAAGAAATCTGCAACACAAAATCCATGCCAAGCAGAATTAGCACATGCTTTGCTTAAGAACATGAAAAGCCTTAAGTGAGTGGTTGTTCAGACGTACGTTCTGCCACAGTTACCATCAACTTCTATCTTGTATCGTTTATAAAGAGCTTCTGAACCTGTAAGAATCGAATTTGTTACCAGCAGCAAAAATAGAATAAAGAAACCGTAGAAAGGGAACCTCAGATAGACTTCAAGTTAAATAAAGCCTTCTGGTTAACATTTTTTCAACTACCAGGAGCAAATGAATTATACCAAAGGAACAAACAATGATTTTATTTCTAAAAACATAAAAATTTCCAACCACATAAATCCCTATCAAAGACCAGAATAGCATCAACAAACATGCCAGCAAGTAGTCTTTTAATAGAAGTTCAGAATCACAATTATCTATTAATAAACTGAACAAAGTATAATTTATTTGGTACGTGACTATTACTCCAGTTGGGAAGTTGCAAGTTTGAATCCCATTGAGTGTAGAACTTTTGATTAAAAAAATTATCTATTAATACAAATGAAATAAAATAGATTGCTTGAGAGAGAAAGGCCATTTCCAAAAAAAATTTGCCAACCTATTTGGGAGAAATTAGTACAGGTAGAGAAAATAACATACCTACTTCAGGTAGTCTTGTCAGCATCTGTACAAGAATGGCAGCCACATCTGCAACATCGTATGATCGCTCTCCAATGTCATCACAGATGGCGAGTTTTATTCCAGCAACGTGGTCATTGATCCTCATTGGAAGTATGCCAGGAGAGTCCAATAACTCTAGATCTTTACCAAAACGAACCCATCTATCAAAACAAAATGTTCACAAAAGATTACAATATAAACTAACTGAACTACGAAATTTCAGAAGCATGAAGATGTAACAAAATTCTCAAATATCTGTAAAATAAACGATGCATATAAATTATGAAATACAATCTAAGCAGTATCATCTAGTCACAGAAAGGTTAAAAAGACAAACTTCAGCTCCCTTGTGACACCTGGTCGGGGAGCTGCTGGACACATTCGCCGCTTCAGCAGCCGATTAACTAGAGAAGATTTGCCTACATTTGGATATCCAACAATTCCAGCTCGGACCTACAGGTTTAGAGTAAATAACAATGTTACCAATTGCCACCCCATTCTCATACAAATAACATCAGATAGCTGAAAGATATAAAGATATGACATATTTAAAATTCTCTGACAAACAAAAAACGGACAATAGAGTTTACACCCAATTCTCATACAAATAACAAATAACAATGTTACCAATTACCACCCCATTCTCATACAAATAACATAGATAGCTAAAAGAAATAAAGATAAGACATTTAAAATCCTCTGACAAACAAAAAAGGAACAATAGAGTTTACATTACATAACTGAAATATATAAAGATTAACATATTTAAAACAGTTCCGGTATACTGGTGATGAAGGACAATAGATAGGAATACAGCAAATTACAAAAAAAAAAAAGGGAAGAAAGATAAGAAGAACAAGTGCATGACAGAAATGACTGTTATAAATGAAACTTAGCTAAAGGGTCATATACTCAATATGCATGCAGAAGGCACTTGCCGTAAAATTATAGGTGAGGAGAGAGAGTAGTGAGAAGCAAAAATGCAGCGAAGTAGTGACGCAAACATCGAATCCCTGACAAGGAAGGATACTTTACCGGGCGAGGAAGGAGTCCTTTTGCTCTACGTCTTATGTTTACATCAACAGCTAATGACTTTGCAAGCCTTCCAAGTTTTGTGCTTCCCTGACATTGCACCAAAATATTTAATGTGCAGCTAAGGTAATTTGTAGAGCTTTTGAATAAGTAAATGAATAACAAAAATACCATTCCAAGTCGTCCATTGGCAAAAACAACTTTAATTCCTTGTCTAGTGAAAAAAGTAGCCCATGCATTTCTGTCAGCAGTAGATATCATGTCCTCTCTATTCAGAACTAAGATTTTTTTCCTGTTGCTCAGCCAGGAATCCATCTGGCCAACAAATTATAGTTAAAAGTTTACTCCAGTGCTTTTAGCCTTTGTTGCTTCCTAAATGTGATAAGCATGTTGCCATCAACAAACGATTCACCTGTGGGTGACTTGTTGCCAAAGGAATTCTTGCATCTCGAACTTCTATTACAACATCCATTAGCTTGAGTTGATTTTTAAGTTCTTTTTCTGTTTTGGCAATATGACCAGGATACCACTGCAAAATGCCAAAGAAAGGAGCAATATTAACAAAAAGAAGCTCATCAAACAGACAAACAGTACTGGCACAGAGACTAATGCCAGCTAAAATATTGCCATAGTTGCTGGTTACCAACCTGTATGGGGCGCAGTGATCTTGTCCAATAGTGAAAATCTGCTTCTAAATCATCCCAATCCCCTTCTTGTTGAAAGTCTACGGTCAACTTGTTAGAAAGATAGATTTTGTCCTTCTGCCAGCTTGTCAGTGTTGCATCAGCAATCTGCTATTTTTTTTGCTCTCAATATCATCCAATTGAAAAGAAAGCAAATTTTCAATAAATGAAAAAAAGCTTGATACTTCTTAGGAAAATATGGGAGAATAGCTTTATAAGAGACATAAAAACAGAATCCTTGATTAGAAAGCTTTAACGTACGATAACACTAAGGCTAATTAAGCAACAGGTTACATAGAAGCAGAATCCAAAATTAACTGTGCAGAGTTTGGGGTTTTTTTTTTCCTTCTGTTGATCTATACATATAATGGTTTTCTCTACCAGTAGCCCCTTGAAGTGAAATTGATGGTACAAGGAAACAGGTCTCTCCAATTGGATTCTAGACCTAAAATAAGAAATTTAGGTGACGAAGGAAAAGTGAAACTAATTTAAACACTAGGAACCAAATCCAAACACGTCAATGATAACATATATGACGATCATAACACAGTTTGCAGCTAATTGGAAAAGTGAAACTAATTTAAACACCAGGAACCAAATCCAAACACGTCAATGATAACATATATGACGATCATAACACAGTTTGCAGCCAATTGTTATTTTAATAAAGAGAGGCTTTGTTGATATTTTTGCTATAGAAGTAATTACTGAAAATTACAAAAGTTACGACAAGTGAATTTTCAGTTTGTTTTCAAGTAGAGAACGTGTGAAAGGAATTAGCTAATTAGTATTAGCGTGAACGTTGATTTCACACTAATTTATTTATCATTTCCGTAAGATAAACAACGACATCAACAACTAAATTTACAGAACTCCCCCACCCTTCTCTGTAACCCAAATCAATGGAAAATGTGAAGATAGTTGTGCTCTGAAGTAACCATTCTTCCATAGAAGCTCAGGAACCAGTTAAACTCCAACTCAAATCGAAAAACTTCTCTCTTTTTCTGAGTCAAACCCCACCCATGTTACTTAAAGCTCGCATTTTTCTACTAAAAAGATTCAATCTTGAGTGGAATGCCACAAAACCCAACAAAATATAGAGCTAAAAACCGAAGACCATGGCACTAGAACACATTTAGAAATCCCCAGCAAGCCAAGCTGGACCCAGAACACAAAAGAAGGCACTCACCGCACAGGAGACGAATCTTCTCTGGGGATTTCTGCCGGAGGGGAGGTTTCCGAAGGATTTGGGTCCGGATGAGAAACGTGGAGTTGAAGAGAACAGGGGCTTGGGAGGAGTCTGGGCCAAAGACGCCATGAGAGCAAGTCGAAGGAGGAGGAGAAAGGTTTGCCCTTTTGGATAGGGAGAGTCGAGTTTCCAGTGTCCTCAGCGTTTTTGCAAACCGAGACGAACCCACCGGTTCAAGCTGAGGTGCGTTTTGGATAGGATTATTGGTTTTGATAACTGGATTTATTTATTTTTGCCTACTGTGAGAATCGAACTTGAAAAAGAAGCATGAGTTTCACTTCTCTTAGTTAGTTACATTATGATAATTGATTTTAATAAGTGGATTAAAATTAACTTCTTGACATCAATATCGGAGCATACTATTATCAGGTTTAAGAGTATTGTAAAGTGCAGTTAAAATGCTGTTTGGACGATGAGATGCTTTGAATCATGATTTTGTGTTATTTTTAAAGTTGACTTTTAAGAACTTTTATAGAAACTAGATTCTAGATTATTTCTAGAATTTTATTGGGAAAAAAAAGATTCTAGCTTCTAGCAATACTCTGATTATTTTTTACCTGTTATAATAGTCTACATGGAGTAGAGGTCTAGGTCCATCTTTGAACTTTTTATCTTTGAAAATATCTATCAAAAACATGACACAATATGAAGTTAATATTTACATTGAAATATACAACAAATATTTTAAATTAATAATAAAATTCACTTTAGAAAAATTTTCTCATTGATCATCTATGAAACGAAATATCTTTCTTTCTTCACACTGACCTTTTCTTGTCTATTTGTCCAAAACTTTTACTTCCGTCAATTCTTTCTCAAATGAATTCCAATGAACTTTCAATTATGCTTTGTTATAAGATACTTTGGTCTATTATTTAAACTTCTTTTCCTAGTTTTCATAACTTGCTTTGTTTAAAATAAAGCTTAGTTTGTTCTCTAAAGTTGCCTCTTCTAAACAAAAGTCAATGAAACAAGATATCTTGTAATCATTTCATGAAGTCTTTTATTTCTTGTTTGGCCCTTTTTCCTTAAGTCACATCTTTTTTCCCTTTCTTGTTGTACTTGTAGATAAATTAATAGAAGTGACCATGATAAGTGGCTCAGTAAATGAGGAACACACAATAGTAAGTTGCATGTCACTTGGTTCCATTATCTTTTGCAACACAAAAAACATTATATAATCATTTATAAACAAATCAGTATACAAATGATACAAATTAGTTAAGAATAGAAAATTGGGATAGAAAAACAGTTCATGTAAAACATAATCCACTCACGGGAACAAATTATAAATAAGTGCAGTAGGAATGCAATTTCAACATCCTTCACGCAAAGCAACTATTTCATCTCGAATACGATTACAAACTACTCCCATTTCAGTGTCATTAAGAGTATTTGGAGTCTCATCTATATTCTCACAATCACTATTATTCACATGACAATCTTCATCTTCAAATGTTTCTAGGATTTCATCATTAAATCTTTGTTCTATGATAAAGTTATGTATGACCATTACCGCAACTACGACCTTCACTTGTGTTGGGTATGAATAAGAAGTCATTAAATTAAGAATATTCCAATACTTCTTAAGAATTCCAAAACATCATTCTGTGACATTTTGCAATAAAATGTAGCATGTTAAAATGTTCCTCGCTTCCTCGAGGAGTAATAACTTGATCATCGGGTATACGATATCTTGTACTCAGGTAAGGAGATAAAAATTCTTTTCTATTGGGGTATCCAACATTAACCATATATTACTTATTTACATATTAAGAATTTGTATATGAATAATTTAGAAATTGAACAAATAAACAAATGTATAAAAATAAAAATCAAAGTATAACATGTGCAGACCATTTGGTGGAAAGAAGAAATTATTGCTTGGGTCATAAATTAGTAATTCAAGACTATATAATCATGTGGAGTATCCTTCCAATCTGTAGACATGAAAGCGAATCTAGTATTGAAGTTGTAGTACACACTAAAAATATTTTATGTGTAATGTTTTAGATTTCTTCCACTTCTGAAAGTTAAATGTCACTCTTGTAGAGGAAATACATGAATATGGATGCCATCAATTGTTCCAACACAATCTTTGAAGAAAGGGTAACACTTCACACCTACATAATTTATTATATGTTGTGGGATTACAAGCATATTTTCATTTGGTCGAATGATTTTTGAAGTCCATATGCATCTTACATCTAATATGGTGTTTACATACCTAATTGTGGTCTCACCAAAATATTACAATCGACTTTGGATAATTTGAGTTTTGTGTCCATGAGTAATAATTTCAAGAAATATACTCATTTGTTTTTCTACAGAAACATTCAAAGTATCTCTTAAAATACCATTTCCTTAAAGATACTACATAGTTTAATAAATACTTGAGGTGATAAATGATACGAGTCGAAACAAACTCTATTATGCCTAGTGACCATATTATGAACAGTTTGATTCGTACATAATGAATGGAACATCATGAACAACTGTCTTCTTAAGGTATTGATCAATATAATAGTGCACTCATTTTGTTATAGTTAAAATAATAATATCATCGAACTCCTCTTCCTCCCAAAATTCTTCCCATTGATCAATTTCCATGTTACCCAAGTAAAAACCATTGATCAAATTTTCCTTTTCAGATGCCACTGGTTTCCAAAAAAAAAGGTAAAGCATGAATCTATAAATGAAATCATGACCTTAAATCATGCTTATAGAAAACAAAATGTCCACTATCATCATGAACAAAGCAAAGCCTGATCAAATCAATTTATTTAATACCAAGCATGAACAAAAAAAAAGCATCTACAATACCTCAACTAAAGCTATTGTTGTCGCCAACGTTATAAAGAGGACTATCGCCAAAGTCCTCAAACTCATTGTTGATGTCGTAAGGAGGGCCAATCGATGTTGCCATTAGGGTTCCAAAAGGAGGAGAAATAGGAGAAAGAGAAAAATAACAATGGAAACGACAAGTTCAAATAAATTATGGTTAGTGGCATGGATCATAAATAGTAATGGCATTTTAAAGTAAATGTTTTAAAAGAACAAAGACATTAAAGACATTACAGTATAGTTTTTTAACTTCTATCAGAAGCTCTCTTCCTGCATTTTCTCCAACTACACAAAAATATACATGAATTGTTTATCTAGAAGTTATAGCTTCTAGGAGAAGTAGAATGACATATACCTATTTGGAATCACTTCTGGAATTTTTTAGCTTTTATAAGAAATTAGTAGCTAAAAAATGAATAATAGTGATTCCAAACGAATACTAAAGCATTCTTTGTCTTCTTTGGCCTTTTTGAACAAGAACACAAAGGCAAGTGGAGAGAGGATAAATCATAGGAATTGAAATAAATAGGAAGTGAGTAAAATGACATCAACAAGATATCCTCAAGTAGTAAGTTACTTTCACTTGAATCACTTATTCACTTGTATAGACTTTTGAAATGCAATATGGAACTCCATATAACCTATTCGAATACACTAAATATGACTAATTAGCAACGCTATGTATAGTATGTCTTTTGTGTCTCAATATATAATGATAGCAATTTGAATTTCAAAGGCATAGCTTGTGGGCATCAATCTAAAAAATTTATTAGAAAAAACTATTACTTTCTCGACTACAATTGTTGATCTTCCACCAAATACCCTGGTTATTTTTCATCTGGATCATGTTTAATTGATTGTAGTCGAGGAATGTAATGTAATCCAATTACATTCCTTCCTTAATTACGGTGTTTGATTCATCAAATTACGTATAGTATTCATAATCCAATTACCTTATTTGAGTATAATCTAATTATATAAAAAAATAGTAGTAATCTAATTACGAAGTTCTTTATAATGATCACACCACTACCATCATTGTGCATCTACGTTGTTATCACCACAAGACTTGTGTCAATGATCACAAGAGTTGATTTGATCATCACCGCTATTACATCAATAATTACCAAGACAATTCTTATCATCGTCAAGGTCACTCCAATGGTCACTAAAGCAACTCCAAAATTACACGAATCACTTCGACGATCGTCGGGATAACTCCAAAGATTATTGGAATCACGTTGACCACTATCAAAGTAATTCTAAACACTACTAGAATTACTTCGATGATCTCCAGAATCACAACAACAGAAACAGGATTTTACAAGGACACTTTTCCTAGTTAAGTCCTCGTTGAGTCCTCGCTAAGTCTTCGTTACAATAATTAGCGAGGATTAATTATCCTTGGAGCTAAATAACTCGTTAAATCAATATTGTGAAGACATATCCTCGCCATGTGTTCATCTAATGTTAGCGAGAATATTACGAAGAAACATTTACTCGTAATGTCCTCCTTATATCATCGTAGTATCCTCGGTAAATGCTAGCTAAATATTTTGAGATTGTATCGTCGTTCCAGTCTTAGCGACGAAATTGCGAGGACATTGTCAAGAAATGCCCTCGCAATTGATTCACTAAGTGTTCGTCAAATAAAACGAAGTGCATTATTTTTAGGAGGACATAGCTAGGAAATGTCCTCGCTATGTTCTCGCTAATATTAGGCAGTAAAAAAATAAATAAAACAATACATTGTAAAATTGAACCTGTTAAAATTTAGATTTATATTGTGACCATGCCAACCCTAGGGTCCGGCGCGGAGTCGCGTTAGAGAGAGGAAATCACAGCCATGCCAAGATGGCAAAGGCGCGAGATAAAATAAAAGAAAAGGAGTCGCCACCTAGTCTTTTAAGGGAAAGACGAGGAAAACCACAAAAGATTGAATGTATGGGATGCAGATGAGAAGGCTGGATGTCTACTAACAAGAGGATGGGTAAGGATTCCTGTTACGCACAAGGAAGGTATTAGGCACCCTCATACGCCCGAGAAACTCGGTCTTTCTTGCCTAAATCGCTTGCTAAGGCTGAATGATTGCTTGCTAAGCCTAGATCATGCTCTGAACATGCTAATATGAATGCCTAGACAAAGCTAGAAGGATGTGCATGATGATATGCAAAAATTACGAAGAAATCCACATAAAATAGATAAACAATGACATGTGAGAAAAATCACATAAAATGGCAATGTTATTGGATCGATTGCTTAAGGAAACCATATGGATGTCAAAAGATGAGCAACGGAGTCAACCCAAGTCCTCAGAATCGTGAAAAGGTCATGAAAATCGAAAAGGAAAAGATAAACTGCAAACGCCCCAGTGTGGGCCTTTCGGTTAGTTCATGTACACCCTCGGGCGACGAAATCCAAATCAAATCAAAAACCCAAAGCACGAGATTAAATAGAGTCCAATCTAATACAAGGTGAGAGGTTCCGAAAACACGGAGAAATCGAAAAAGGAAACACAGGAAAAGACACAAACTCACTTTAAAAGAGGGATTGATGTGTAAATGTGTTGAAAACCAAATGAAAATGATAAATAAGTGCCTAAATGTGTAAAAAGTGCCGAGAGATGGCTTGGACAAGGATTAGGAAGGCTAAGTCCAAAAACTAAAATGCATTGCATGGATTAAAGACATAGGGGCAATTTGGTCATTTTCATGGTTGGATGTGATAAATGCAAGTACGGGGGCGATGCATGGCCTAAAATGTGTACAAAAGATCCATAAAATGTTATTTGTAAGAAAACATGAAGGGAAAAGCAATAACACGACGTAAACACAATAAAAGACAAACATGGGGGCTAAAACGTAAACTTCACAAAAAGAATGAGGATCTGGATGAAAATTACATTCACTATTTCCATTCTAGCATGCAAATGATGGGTCGAATGTTAATGTGACATTAAGATGTGAAAATTGTACTTAGGTAATTTCTTGAAAATTCAGGGTCTAAAGTGCAAAATTCACACATACGTGTAAATGTGACCAAAATGTGAGACTAAAGATCAAATCTCAGTGAAAACATGATTTCTAAGTGGGATCTATGATTAAATGCAAAATGTGTAATGCAATGTGTGACAAATATCTAAAATATGCAAGAAAACATTTAAAACCCTAAATAATGAACTTGAAATCAATCTAAGGGTCTAAACGTAAATTGTCTGTTCAAGAATTGTTTATTGTAGAGTCAAGGACTTGTGTGCAAAATTTCAGGGTCTGATTGTGATAAAAATGGGATTCTATAATGATCAGTGCAATTATGACATTTATTAGGGTTCAAGATGTAAAATTCATAGTGAAAACTCATTTTTAAATTTTCTAGGGGCTTAATGTAAAAGGTCAGGACCTAAGTGTAAAGAAAACTTTATTTTTATGATGGTCAATGTGATTTTTAAATATTTTAGGATTTAGAATTCAATTTTATAAGGAAAATTCTTTTTAACATGCTTCAGGGGTTTAAATGCAAATACTCAGGACCCAAATGTAAAGAAAATTATGTTCCAGGAACCTAGAGATGATAAAAAACATACGTTAATATGTTAAGAATTAGAAGATAAATTATTCAGGAGGCCACATACAAATTTCACAGAGAAAATAAAAGAATAAAAAGTATTTTAAAACTATAGGGATTAAAATGCAAATGTGTGGACCCATATGCAATAAAAAAGGACTGAAACGTAAACGTTTAGGAACCTATTAGTAAAGATATAGAATTAAGAGGGGTTGGGCCCAAAATGATCTTCTTCGAAGATCGTCAGAGGACCATCGGCACCCCTCCTCTGGCGACCTCTCTGGTGACATAGCGGCGGCGATCCAGCGACACGTGGCGGTTGGGAAAGCTCCGTGGAGGCATGGCGACGGTCTCTGACGTGTCGGGAGGGGCTGGGGAGGCCTGAACCTCTCCCCCCACCTCGCGCTCCGACGAGGTGTTCTACCGACACCGGGGAAGATGACGGTGACGGGCTGGAGGCGTGCAGGCGATCCAATTAGAGCGGCGACGACTGGGAAGCATCGGAGAGGCACTGCGGAGCTCTGGGAGGTGTCGATGTGGTCCGGGATGATCGGAGGTGCTCCTCCCATCTCGGTGTCAGCGACGGTGGCTGCGGTGGATGGTCAAGAGACTCCAGTGGTTCGAACGACGAGGGAGCGACACGAATGGGTTTGTGGAGGCGCACCGGAGGTCTCTGGATCAAAGGCGCGATCGCGAGGAAGCCCAGTGATCCCCTGCGGTTCTCGACGGCGATTGGCGGTGGCCGCTGGGTTGGCGTCGACGACGAGTCTCCCAGAGCGGCGTGAGTCCAGAGAGATGGGGAAGAGATGGAGAGGTTGGAGGAGAGGAGAAGAAGGGAAGGAGAGGGGAAGAAGTGGAGGAGAGGCCCCCGAGGGGCCTCAGGGGCCTCGCCCGAGGCCACGTGGCCTGAAGCCTCGCCGATGGGGTAAACCCACCACCGACGGCAAGGCATCAGCGGCCAAAGAATGGGGGAAGCCCCTTGTCGCGGCCTAAAAGGAGCCTAAGTGCTTCTATGGGCCTACTGAATCGGGGAAAAAAGAAGAGGGGAGAGCAATTACCTGTCGTGGGAGATGTCCCTTCCGGCATGGCAATCGACGATGGCACTGAAAACGACTCCTGACGGTGCTCTGGTTGTGGACTCCGGGAAGCAACCGGGGGTTCTAGTGGTCGCTCGTGCTCTAAGGAACGAGAGGGAAAAGGGTTCTGCTTCTGGTGGGGACGCTCGACAATGATCCCCGGGCTTGACGGCGGCGAGGAGCTTTTAAGTTCTGGTAGAGAGCTCCTCCACCGTCCATCTCCCTCGCAAGGGCTGAGCGTCGTTGGATCGAGGGCACCCACGGAAGAGGGAGGCCCGGAGATCACGGTAGAGAGGGGCGCGCGTCGAGAAATCCGGAATTGACTGCAGGAAATCTTGCCAGAGAAGAAGGGATCATCGGCGGCAACACCTCATCGAAAAAATTATTGTGTTTTCTAAAGTTTTATGGTTTAAGAATTTTTGGGCTTATCGGGCTTACGAAATGGGCTTAGGGTTTGGTTTATTTTTTTTCTTTTGTTTTGTGATTTAAACTTAGGATTAATTTGATTATTTGTGATTTGATTTGGGATTTGGATTGGTTATTTGTGTTTTAATATTTTAAGTTGATTAAGATTTTATTTGATGATTTAAATTTAATTGAATGTTTTGTCTTGGTTTTAAATGGATTACATGGTTTTCTCTTGATTTTTGGTTTGGGATTTATTTGATTTAATTTCTAATTTTGCTTTAAATGGTTTAAATTTTGGATTTGGTTAGTTTAAATTCAGGTTTCATTAGTTTTCACTTGATTTAATTAAGTATTTTATTTAGGTTTTGATTTAAATGATTTTATTTTGGTTTAGTTAAGTATTTTAGTTAGGTTTTGATTTAAATGATTTTCACTTGATTTAATTAAGTATTTTATTTTGGCTTTGATTTAGGGTTTTAATTATTTTGGTTTTATTTTATTTTTGGGTGTTCATGGATTTTAGGGTTTTTGATTTTAAGCTTTTAAATTAGGATTTTGAATTTTAACTTAGGCTTTTATTTAAGTTTCTTGATTTTAATTAAATTTGTGATTAATGTTTAATTAATTGGTTTTAAGTAAGGGTTTTGAATTATTTTAGATTTATGGTTCTAATTTAGAGTTTTTGATGTTTTAAATTAGGGTTTTATTGGTTTATTTAGGGTTTTTGGATTGATTGGGGTTTTGGATTTCAGTTAATTAGGGTTTTTAATTGATTTTGACTTTAATTAAGGTTTTTGGTTTATTAATTGGATTTTAAATGAATTTAAATCTGATTTTGACTTGAATTAAGGTTTTTGGTTTGTTTAGTTGGATTTTAGTGGATTTTATTGGATTTTATTTAATTATGGTTTTTCATTGGATTAATTGGATTTTAAGTGGACTTAAATGTGTTTTGTTTGGTTTTAATTTTGATTAAGTCAGAATGGACTAGTGTGGACCTGAATGGGCTTGAATGGGCTTAAGTGGGCTAGAATTTTGGTGGTCGCAACCAGAGCATCATCCGGAGGAGCTTGCTGCCAAGTGACCTCGAAATCGGGATGTCTACACATATACTTGGTAAAATGACATTCAAATACATTCATAAGTATATTAAATTACATATATACAGATTTTATAAAAAAAGTTTCAATTGATCAAACAACATAAGATTTTACACATCTAAAGTTTTTACAAAAAAGTAGCTAATACAATACTGAAATATCTTAATACAAGTCAATAGATATAATACAAGTCAAAACGATATATTATATATCACTTTCTTCGAGAACCAACTTACTTTCACTTACCTTTTGAGGATAATACATGTCTCTATACATATATGTGTATTAATGAAACTCTAATGAAAAACATGCAACCTCGGTTCTTACTTGCTTGGTGGATGATACTTCATTGTTACTTTAATTTCCCTCACACGTGCAACCTAGATTGTTGTCAAAGGTGTTGGTAGAGAAACATAGTTTAAAACTTATTGGATACATAGCTATTACCTTAGTTAGAGGTTGCAAAATCGAATCTTTATGGGTGTAGAATTTTTTTTCTTAAATATCAAAATAATTTTAAAAAAATTGGAGAAACATATAGATTCCAGAAGTAAAGATCTTGGGCTAGCATTATTAATTAAGATAGTTGAAATTAATATATACATGGGATGCTTTTACCAATCGTATAATCAACCATCATACAATTGTATAATTGCAAATAATTAAAATAGACTACGATTTCATTAGATGTTATTCTCTAGTTGAGTGGGTCGCAAGCATTATCCAAACACAAAAGCAATATACATATAGGCTACAAAAGGTACCAAGGCCACATTAGTTTGATGTACTTCTTGAAGTGAGCAATCTCCGAAGGCACGCGTGACAAGTACCAGTGATGATACAATAATGGAACTTTGAGAGCGGAGGAAAAGGACTCTTCTTTAGCCATTCTCTTTGAGTAAATTATAATTTATTTATTTTACCACGAATAAATTGTATTGGTTTCACAAAATGCTTCTAAAGCGAAGACGGGTAGGAAAATATTGCAAACAAAGAGTAATATCCACATATGCCTAAGATTTACTTAACCAAGAAGTGGAAATTAATTTAAACAAATGACACCATGAATCTATCATTGCAAACAAGATATAATATCCCCACATGTCTAAGAATTACTTAACTAGGAAGTGAAAAGTAATTTAAACAAATGACACTATGAATCTATCTATGGTACTAGCTAGCATGAAGAAGACCAAAATCTAGCTACCAAACAGGCAAACATGCTTCCATGAGTACGCATGTTTAGTTTTGCTAAAAATTGGACAATCATTGGCCCAACAAGCACGAAGCATCTCCCAGAACTAATGCCAAATTTGGTTGTGGAGGAGGTGTAGAACATCAGAGCACGTCGATGATGGGAGGTTGTCTTTGGCGACAGGCGGAAGGAGCATGATGACAACAAATCTGTGCCGACGAGAGGACGCAACGTTGGCGAATCCGGTGACAGGCAGGAGGAGGAGGAAAAAGATGTCGAAGGATGCACCGTTGAGGAGGCGCTACGAAGGAACACCGTCGAGGAGGTGGAAGAGGACGAGTGACAGACGACTGAGAAAAACAAAAGAGAAGCAGAGGAGGAGGCGGATGAGTAATGTAATTAGGATAAAAAAGAAAGGGGCAAAACAACCCACGTCGAGATATTTTATACCTGAATTAGAGAAGACATTAACGAGGACATTTCCTCGTTATGCACTCGCTAAATAAAAAGTAAGGACATTGCGAGAAAAAATCCTCGTAAAAAACTCGCTACATTATTGTGAGATAATTTCCTCGCAAAATCTTTACTATATATCCTCGTTATATTATTACGAGGACATTTCCTTGCTAAGTCTTCACTCTTTGTCTTCACAAAATCCAAATTTTTTTTTTTTTAGTGAATTGTGTTGACTGTAATCGATGTAAGTGTGATGATCATCAGAATTGATTCTATAATAAATTACAACTTTTAATCATCTAAATATTGTGATTGATTTCCATATAATCTATTTACAATATAGTTTAATTACATGTAATCAAATTTCTTGCGGTTACATTACATTACAACCATGTTTAGGGCCATGGTGCTTTTCATCTTAATTTGCAAGGAATCGTCACAATCTAGTTAATTACCCAAATAATCAGTATGGTTCTACTCCAACAAGAGTTGCACAAAAAACGTCTCAAAACATTGCAACGAAATTTCTAAACCACACACTTGATGGAGTGTGACGTGTGATCTGCTCGTTGATCAACATGAAATCACAAGTGGCCTGTTGACGAGAGGAACTGGTGTTTTCGGTTCCATCATCCAAAATGCCAGTGTTCTTGCATGTTTATCCACAAGCTCGACAAATCGACGAAATCCTTCTAAAAGTCAACTGCATACGTCCAAATCTTAATTATGTGCACTTGAAATTAATCCAAGAGACTAGTTCATGTACAAGAATCGATACAATAATGATTAATGAGTCCATGATTACTGAAACTCAATAGTATTATCTAATATTATCTCTTATTCACAACGCACGATCGAGATTCATCGTATAGGATTTGATGTGGAAGTTGTTGAACATGAGACTCTTTCCTTGATGTAATCTAAGCAACAATTCACAACTCTCCAATACATGACATGACGCCATGGCTGCCACCGTCTCCATTTCTTCTACCCCTTCCTTCTCCCATGCTCGCAGCATCAAGACTCCGAGGAAATCAACCAACCAATTCCGACCCGTGTCGTCCTACAAGGTGGCCGTTCTCGGTGCCGGCGGCGAGGTCGGCCGTCCGCTCTCCCTCCTCATCAAGATGTCTCCGTTCGTCAAGTCCCTGAACCTTTACGACGATGCAGCAAGGTCAGCAGCGGGATCTGTTGCGGAGAGCCTCAACCATTGCAACACCCCATGTCATGTCAAGGACTTCTCTGGGCTGGCGGGTGGTGGACTTGGGGACTGCGTGACTGGCGCCGACGTGGTGGTGGTCGTCGCCTCGAGGCCCCCGGCGAGGCCGGGGCTTGCGGGTGACGATGGGGATGCGTTTGGCTCTGTAGCTAAGGACGTGAGCAAGATGTTGTCGGAGATGAGGCACGAGGCCTTGGTGCATGTGGTGAGCGATGAGATCGATTCGGTTGTTCCGGTGGCGGCGGAGGTGTTGAGGAAGAAGGGAGTGTATGATCCGAAGAAGCTGTTCGGAGTCACGACGTTGGATGTCGTCAGAGCAAGCACGTTCGTTGCCAGGAAGAAGGTATGTTTTTTTTTTCACGGTATCAAAAATACGATTGACTTTTTTCATGAGCCTCTTAAGTTTCACCCGTATGCATCGATGTTAATTGTGGAATGATCATGTGAGCTCATGTCTGAAATTTCATAAATTCAACTTACTGTTTCTAGCTGTCGGATTTAGAGAAAGTAAAAAACAAAATGACCACATACAGTAAATTTTGGGTTCTCCTGGAAATGGTAAAACTATAGAGACCATTTGGGCAGGGCTAAAGATTATACATCTAAAGGTCAAAAAAAAAAGTTTCAATTAGAGAATTTGAGTTCTAGCTAGATTCGATCACTAGAACACTCCTTTGTGAAAATCAGTTAATTACAACGATCGCATAATTATGTTCCCAACTTTTACAGGACCTCAATATGTTGGACGTCAGTGTCCCAGTGGTCGGCGGCCAGGGAAGGGCTACGTCCCTCCCACTGTTGTCAAAGATGAGGCCTCATGCTACCTTCACGGAGCAAGAAGTTGCAGAGCTGACGACGGCAGTCCGGAATGCCGGGACGGAGGTGGCGGAGGCCAAGGGTGGGTTCGGATCCGCCACGTTGTCGGCGGCTTACGCGGCGGCGAGGTTCATTGAGTCGTCGCTGCGTGCACTGGACGGGGAGGAAGGCGTGTACGAGTGTGCATTTGTGGAGTCATCGGTGACGGAGCTCCCGTTCTTCGCGTCGAGGGTGAAGCTTGGGAAGGCGGGCGTCGAGACGGTGGTAGGGTCGGACATGGAGGGCATGACAACCTTTGAGGAGGCCACGCTGGAAGCTCTGAAACCAGTGCTCAAGGCTAGGATTGAGAAGGGTCTGGCTGCAGCAGCATGTCTCTGATTCAATTTGTGTATGAATAATTGAATATGATATGATCCTCCTCTTTCTATAGCCAAAGTCCAGTAGGTGGTTGATGACTCTCGTGTAGACTTTTGTTAGAGTAAACCTTGACTATTATATATATATAAATATTTGATTGAAAGGCAGATGATTTGTTGTTCAGTAGTTGATGGTTTGTGTCAGATACATGATAGATTAAGCTTAAATTCCGGCTTGGTTCCGTTAAAAGCTTGGTGGACCAAACTGAGAAGAGCAAAACGGTCAGCCTTTTTCAGCTGGCCCAAAAACCTAACCCGTCACATTAATAGACCATTATTTGCAAGGATACTAGGGACATTGTCGTTTAAGTTACTTGAAATTGTCATTTATTTGAGTTACTTGAAATTTTGAGTTTTGTGTCTCCGATAAAAATGAGTTGCAACCACTTAGAGTGCGTTTGATAGGCTGGAATGAACGCTGGAATGAAAGGGAATGGAATGAAAACACAGATTGGAATGAAATTCCAACGTTTGGTACAAAAAAACGCAAGGAATCTCATTCCCATTCCCATTTCCCTTCTCCCGCAACAGAGTCCTTCTCCTACAACAGCGTCCTTCTCCCTCCCTCCTCCGTCGCGTCCTCCTGCAGCAGACCTCCCTCCTCCCGCAACCTCCACCCCCTTCTGCCGACGACCTCCCTCCTCCACTGCGTTCCTCCGCCTCACACCCACCATTACCCTACCACCACGAGGAAGACCAAGCCCAGGAAGAAGATCCTGTACGACGCTGCCTCTCCAATATCCCCACCAGCGTCGGCATAGTCACCGGTTGAGTGTTGCCCAGGTTGAAGATCCTGTACGGCGCCGGCCCTCGCTTCTTCCCGCCCCTCCCGGTGCTCCTCCCCGCCATGTCCAGAGCTCCGAGGCAGCCCTTCACGATGTCGTCGATGTAGGTGAAGTCCCTCGCCAGGTCCACCCGATCCTTGCCCCGGTACACGGTGATCGGCTTTCCCTGGAGAATGTTGCGGGTGAAGGAGAAGTACGCCATATCCGGTCTGCCCCACGGACCGTAGACGGTGAAGAAGCGGAGCCCAGCACACGGTGACCTGTTTCTCCCACTGGATGCCGCCCCAGGAGGCGGAGAAGTAGCGGGAACCGATGTCGACGAAAGACTGGAAGGAAAGGTAGGAGGCGGTGAGGGCGACGAGGAAGAGGGCCCAGAGGAACATGGTGGATGTGGAGGCGAAGCAGCGTACCAAACACTGAAATGGAATAAAAATATTCCATTCCATTCCAATTCAAATTCCATTCCAAAGTTCATTCCATTCCTCTCTATTTACATTCCAGCGTACCAAACGAGACTTACGGTCCTAACCACGGGATATCTAGAAGACAGACATTATCACATATATTAAATGCACAGCAAATAGTTCAAATAGAGCCTTAGAAATTCCACTAATCATGCACGCTAAGAAAGTCCACAGTGAAATCAACTACTGTTGGACCGATTCTTTGAGCAGCTTCCCCAAGTGCTTCTCCCCCCTTACAAAATAGATCCTCAGCAAGCTAGCATAGGTGAAAAGCTCTTCCATTCCAAACACAAAGTACCAACCAGAAACCAAAGCATAGTTCACCAAAAGATACCAACAACAAGATATGGGACTGCAATTCAGAAACACAGATTGACGGATACACCAAGGAACGATCAACTGCGGCCTAAAT
>JAMKQA010025741.1:0-20194 GCA_024699735.1 Posidonia australis
TGATCAACAAGATACTGTGCATCGTAGTCCTTCGTATCTTCGCGATAATCACGCTTGAAATTCCATACATCTCTTTCAGTACATCCCATCTTATTATATCCACCTGATTGTTGACTCATAATTTGGATTTGCTGAGATGTACTAATATTGACAGCATGCAGAGATTCAAGCTCTAACTTCTTGGACATAGAAATAGATCTATTAATTGGAAGATAATGCAACTTTGAGGGGCTTACAAGTTCATGATTATGCTCCTCCACAAACTCAATAACATGCCATTTAACCCAATTAACATCAACTTTTACTTTCAATCTTGCATTGCAACCTACACGTGTCAGAGAAATTCGTCTGTTCTGTTTACGTTGAAAGTCAGAATGATTTTCAGATGTCAATTGTTTAGAAAACCCCTCCCTAGAGCAAACAAACAATTGCTATGAAAACCTCCTCTCTCTAGTGTTCTTATCCATTCTCTGCTTTGTAGAATAAGAATGTACTGAAAACCCCACTTTACCCCCATATGATGTATAAAATGATCTTGTTTCATCAACACTATTGAATATTTTACCAACAAATGGTTTGTCAATTAATTGTTCCCCACTAACTATACTGCGATCATCTAAACTAGTATCAGCAACAATAATTGCGTCACTTGTCAATGAATTATCTTCAACTACATCCATCATTACAATTAAAAATATGACAATCTGCAATGGAAAACAATCACTAAATCATTTCAATTCTAAAATTATAATGTCAGGAAACTGTATATGTTATACGAAGACATCGATATTGGTTACATCAATATGAAAATCAAGTTATATCATCGTTAACGTAACACTAAAAAAGATGCGGGAAAATCCATCTTCCATCTCAACAGATATTCATGTAACATAATACAAAAATAGTTCTAGTAACAAAAAAAAGAATCGTTAATGTAACATAAAAACTAATAGGGCCTCTAGTATTAAACAATACTGTTAGCGTAATAGTAAGGAACAACAACAACGAATTAGATAAATAAAAACATAAAATTTTATTTTGAGGCTTTAAGAAAGACAACGAAATTTACTATAAATTAATCATAATTGACTGAAACATATTTTATAGGAAAAATTATTAACTCAAAAACATGTTAATGTAAACAAACATATATTACACTCGTTTACGAGAATCGAAATATTTTTTCGTTAATGTAATACTAAAAAAAAAACTATGATGTCGTAAAATCCATATTGTATAATATCAAAAAATTGATGTAGCACAATACAAAAAATATTTCTAGTAACGAAATCAAGAATCATTAATGTAACATAAAAAGTAACTAGATGAATAGTATTAAATAATACTGTCAATGAAAAAATTATAACATTTTACTAAATACCAAATGTAGTCAATAAAAAATACTGTTGTAATAACAAAAAAAACAAAAAAAACAATCCAATATAAGAATGAACAAGAAAGGAAGAAAAATAAATTGACAAAAATGCTACCGTAATATTAATAACAACAAGCTCAAGAACTATTCGTAATAAAAAAACAACCATTTTAGAAGACCGTAAACTTATTTACACAAATACAGTAATGATTTCTATATTTTTAAGTCCAATCCAATAATACAGAATTCGACAAAATAAAAATAAAAATGCTACTAACCTACTATGTTTGTTGCTCAACCTCCTCAACATTTGCTCTTAGAAATCCTGATCTAATATGTAATACATTGAGAAATATATAGAGTACTAATATGTCTGGAATGCCAAAAGACATTGATTCAAATCCTAATGATGTTATTTTAAGGGCAAAACGTGTGTAGCAGTAACAATAACTTGTGTAGCATCTCCCCAAAACATTATTTTATTGGAAAACGTGTGTAGCATCTCCCCATAACGTTTACTTTATTGAGAAACAAAAAATATATTGGGAAACGTGTAGCATCTCACCTACGTAGCTTGAGTTTATGTCCATATCTTCATCAAATCCAATAACCACCTACGTGAGTTGAGTTGATCTACATATCTTCATCAAATCCAAGAAAAAGTCAATTTAGAGTAATAAAAAAAATCTTCGGACATCAATACAATTAACAACACATGCAAAAATAATAATTAAATACAGAAACAAATCTAGGCCATTCATTCTAAAATGGATAGTAGTAGATGATGGTCCTCACATTCCAAAAGTGAGGTCGGACCTCATTACATTTCAAAAGTAGACTGTATCAACGGTTATGAACACATTCTCGTTATTTACCCTAATTAGCTTCTTGCTTATTTTGGTTTGCATGCTAATATGTATGTTTCATTGATGTTATTCTTTATTAATATGTATTATTAAATAAACGAAAATAAATTTCAATAA
This sequence comes from Posidonia australis, assembly GCA_024699735.1. NCBI lineage: Eukaryota > Viridiplantae > Streptophyta > Magnoliopsida > Alismatales > Posidoniaceae > Posidonia > Posidonia australis. The sequence goes on from JAMKQA010025741.1 coordinate 2,359, forward strand.
ATCAATAAATAAATTTAAAAAAGAAACTAGTGTCTCTCATGTCCTTTTGTTCTAGAAAGTTATGATACACAAAGAAATAAACTAAAAAAAAAAATTAACAAACTCCTAGGAAAATGTCACATGCTCTCTCATTGATCTGAAAATTTTCTCCTTCTAGCTAAGTTCATAAGATGATATCATAATATAATTTATTAACAAAATTATTATTAAATAAATGAAAATAAACTCAAAAAGTGAATTAAATAGAAATGAATTTGAATAAATCAATAAATGAATCAAATGTGTCTTATGTCCATTTATTTTGAAAAGTTATGTTACACAAAGAAATAATTTAAATTTAAAAAACAAATCTAATGTGTTCTTAAGAAAGGGAAATCAATGTGTCCCATATCCTTCTCTTTTGGTAAATTATGATATGCAAATAAATAGATTAAAAAATAAATCTAACATACTCCTAAGAAAATGTCACAAAGTTCTCTCATTGCTCTACAAGGTTTCCTCTCCTAGTTAAGCTTCTAGGATGATATTATTATATAATTTTATTAACATAAAATGCACTATTACATAAATTAAAATAAACTCAAAAATTAAATTAAATAAAAAAACTTTAAATAAATCAATAAATGAATTAAAAGAGGAAACCAATGTGTCTTGAGTTCTTTTATGTTGGAAAGCTACGATATACAAAGAAATAATTTAAAATTTTAAAAACAAATCTAATGTACTCGTAGAAAATGAAAATCAATGTGTCCCATTTCCTTTTCTTTTGGGAAGTTATGACATACAAAGAAATATATTTAAAAATGAAACCTATCTGGTATGTTTCTAAGAAAAGATCACTGAACTCTCTTATTGCTCAATGATTTTCTCCTCCTTGCTTGTTTTTAGGATGCATTTGGTTTAACTTCTATCAAATTCTAAGATACATATTTTAACAGAAACCCAAAATACCCAAAAGTTATTCAAAACATGACAATAGAACACAACTTCTTCTAACACATGATAGTTATACATTAAATACAGATTCTGTAGAAGTTGATGATGGACTGTTTTTATTAGAAACTATGGATTTTGTTTTTTCTCTAAACTATCCTTATAAGATTTAAGTATGTTAGTGTTTGAAGAAGAATAAATGGGTTTATTGACAATTTGACATTAATTTTAAAGTCTAGAATCTACATCTTCTTATTTTTATCAAACAAGATTCTATAAATTATAGTAGAAGTCAACGTCTGAAAATGACTTTAGAAGTCAACTTCTAGGAAAAAGGTAGAATCTAACTTCTAGTAAAAGTACAACCAAACGGAGTCATAATCTACGTGACCTTCACTTTTGGATTTATTTCTCTCATTTATATTATCAAAAAATTTCTCTTATTTAAAAATTGTATTATCTTTTTTGAATCATGTCAAAAGTAAAGGCACCCTTCGAACCTAATCAGTTTCGATTTTAAATGAATTATCAACATATATTTTACTAAAGTGTTTGCAGATCACATTTAGTCGGATTCTCAAACATGATAACTTCATGGAAAGAAAAGGTTTTATCATCTATTGTATAAAGTGATATGGTTTTTCTTTTTGCTGCGGTTGACTCCTTCGGTTGGAAGGCCCACAGTAGTTTTTTTTCCCCACTTTTCTGTTCTCTTCTATTTTATATGAATTCCTTTTATTTTTAGTGACATTTGCATAGAACCATTCCAAAGTCCTGTAATGCCATACATATTCGACTTGCCACTTACCCTTCCAAATTCAAATACCATCATACTCGTGTACCCAAAATCCCATTAACTCCAAACAGATTTCCGTAACATCATCATGGTTACTTATGATTTCCCTCAACAATCTGATTAGCATGATGTTAGTTTGTTGCTCAACTCGTAGCGTCCGATATAACCTGATACAACCAGCAAAGGTTGGACAAACTCATCACAGGCCCAGGAAGCCCAGATGCTCGCTTGCCCACCATGCTTCACTTCGAAGTCGAATATTAAGGGATCCGCTTAGCTTAGAAAATCCTAGCCAGATATATGCACACAGAAACCCCATCTTTATTACTACTTTTTTTTTTGATAATCGATAAATTACTATTAATATTGCTCTTGACTATGTAAACCACCACTAAGAAATAAAACCAGTCTAAAATTCGTTCTCCATTTTTAATTGCTTTGATTTTTCTTGTGTTCCGAAGGTTATCTCGCCTAATGTTCTTCTACTTAAATGCTGACGAAATGATAAAACAAAAATTCTTATCTCCATCGTCGTCCATTCTGTGTGGAAGAATGAATAATATAAAACAGCAGTTTAGAGCTTAGCTGATGTAAACAGCAAGGATATGAGTTACATGTGGAAAGATGAACTTCATCTTTTCGGGTCCAATAAGTTTTGTTAGGATTTTTTAGACAAATATCAATAATATTATTATTGAATGTAAAATAATATAAAAAAAAGAACGAATAATTAATAACAAAAAGAAAAAAAAATAAGAATAATCTAAACTTTTGACGAAGCAAGATGGATCCCTCAATGTGACGAAGAAAATCTACTCTTATACACAAGGATTTTCCGATTCTTCTTCAAAGATACGACGTTAAAATCTCCAAAGGTGTAATTTTTTTTAAATCTTCGAATCGTATTGTAATGTTATATGTTAAAGAAAAGGAAAAGGAAAAAGAAGTAAAAAAGATTTTTCTCTTGCTTTTCCCAAAACAAAACAATAAGCGATATAAAGGAAAGAATACACAAAGTGGATCAAAACTATTTCCATTACAATAAGAAACAACATAATGATATAATAAATGATATATTAAAATATATTAAAAGATATTTTGAATTTGATAATTAAAGTCAAAATCGTTATTTTTCAACATCCCCTCCTCCTCCTCAATTTAAAATTATCTTTAAAATGTAAAACAAACAAAAGGAAAGAAAGTAAACTATCTAAACTTTAATACTATGCATCGGGTGAAGGTGTTTGGTTGATTTAAACCTTTACTTAGTGTATATAGATTGACATTTGAAAGCAATAATAATAGACTACGCCTTGAATTAGGTCATTTTCATCAAATTTCAACCTACTACACATGAAGTGCACACTACATTTTTAGATTATCTGGATAGTACATTACAGCATTGTGCTTGTATTAATTTTCCTTAGTGTTTTTAGAAGATAGCTCTTCGATCCTCAAAGTCGAGACCTTACGACTATACTCAGTATAGGTGAATCTCCAAGGATAATCCACAATACATTACGTTACCACATAGGCTTCGATTCAATCATATTTTATTGTAGCTCAAACATTGTCATCTTAAGGATAGGATTGGAGTCACATTCTACAATTTTAGTATTATGTTTCGTATGGTAATAGAATTTCCCTGATAGATATTTTATTGCACGAAACTTTTTATGAGCTTAAGTTCCATCCTTCTCGATGAAGATATAATAAAATTCTTAAGCCTTTAGTCAAATGATTTGTTGTAACACCTAAGTATGATTGCCTATTTTATATGTAAACCATTATAATATTGTAATATTTACGTGAATGATTTAATTATGGATAACCACTTACTTTGGTGTTCTATGTTGGTTAGCTGACTCTTAGTGCGCCTGTTTGTGCGTATGGGACCCTTGTGGGTCCAATCAACGGATGCACAATTTCCGTATTCCTGTCTTTTCTCCTCACTAACACGTCTCTCTCTCCTTTCTTCCCATTTTTTCTTTCTTTCTTACCTTTTCCTCTCCCATTCACGGGCATCTCTTTCTCCCTCTCTTTCTTTTCCCTTCCACCACCTGTGCCCTACTCCACACTTAGCCCTGCTTGTCCCGTCAACTCCTTGTCGACTCAAGCGGCGTTGGTGGCAGGTGGACCGACGGAGATTCCAAGGTGTAAGTGATAAGAGGGTTGGAGAAGATGGCGTTGAGGGAGAGAGGGGGATTGATCCAGAGAGAAAGAGAGGGGAGCCGATCTTGACAGTGGGTGAGTTGCTGGCTGTGGGATCTAGGGTTACGTTGGGGCTACGTCGGAGGTCGAAGGATGCGCGGAGGGACGTCAAAGCTAGCCGAAGTTCGATACGTACATGTTCTACCCTTCCGTGCTTCGTTTCTTTATTTTAGGGCATGATTTAAAAATATCTAAAAGCATACTAAAATCGTGGAAAAATATGGGTTAGGTAGAGGAATGAATGGTTTGCATAAATGTGATGAGAATCAGAGATTTAATGTGGTTTTGATTGGATTTTGGAATGGAAATACCATACCTGTGTTTTAAGGCTAAAATCTGAGCATTCTACCTTTAAGAATTTGTGTCTTGTTACATGGTTAATAGAATATAGTTTTGTTTGAGGAGTTTTGAAGTGTCTACACCTTATAAATAATTAGTGATTTTATGTGATTGTTTGGTTGGTAGAAATGGTCAGATTTGACTAAGATTCAAAAGCTCTATTTCTGAACTCTAGGTGTATAACTAGGGTGTGGCCAGCCTGCACGGATGACTTGCGTAGGTTGGCTAGGGCTTTTTTTAGGGTGTTTCCTAGCATAATGAGGACATAAAACCCATGTTAACATGTCTTAATGCATGAAAATCAGAGTTGCATGCTTACATGGTAATTTTCTGGAATTTTATGATGAATATCAAGCTTATTTGAATATGGAATGGATTTTTATGGAATATAAGGAAATCCATGTTATAAATGTTGGCTTTGATTATTGTGAAATGTGCATGATGTAGTAGTTGGCTTGCCCAATGTGTTTGGGGTTTTTTTTATGAATTTTGAGATAATTTTGGCCAAATAGCATATGCCTTGTTTGCTGACAAACTTGTAAGTACGTAGGGCACATATGGCCTGCATGTGTAGCCTACGCAGGTTGGCCAGGGACTTTTGGGCATTTTATGAATAAGCTTGTTAGTGTTGGTTCCTTGAATAAGTATAAAGGACATAAAGATGTGTTTTGGACATGAGACCCATGTTTTTGAATAAAGGAATATATTTTTTCTGAAATGAAAGATTTTGAAAGTGATTGTTAGGAAAACCCACATGTTTTGAAAATGAATTTGATTTGGTTTCGGATCCACGTGGTTTTGGGTGTCAACTATTTGAAATTAAATAAATTGTCAGACACGACCGTAGTTGTCGAGTTTAAGGCTATCGAGAGAGGCCAGATTATCCCACTTGTCACGGTGTAGGCTAGACTTGGGTATATGTAACCTAAATGTCTAGGTCATCGATGAGACATCAGGAAAAGACATATCCCTGTACTTATAAAAATGGAAATTAAAGCCTGTTGGTCGAGGAAATGTCCTCTCGCACAGGAAACTTCACCGTGGCAGTGCAGCATGATAGGGGCGAGACCTCACCGGCTGCTTATGTGCCTGGTTGCCTCTGATTGAGGTAACAATATTGAAAATAAAAATGAAATGTGAATGTGGTTTTAAGCTAGAATCAGACTCTGAATTTTGACTTGAGATTTTAGTTAGATTTTAGTCGGATTAAAATGATTTAAAGATGATGCTTTGAACTAATTGCCAGCGAATGCTTGTGTGAGTTTTGAGTCTTGTGAGGCCTTGTGTTTTAAGCTGGATCTAGATCAAATATGGTTTCTCGAATGCATAATGGATTTGAAAAATGCATGAATTTTAAGAAAAGAAAATGATTAATAAGACATGATTTTGGAAATGAATTCCTGTTGCTTTTAGTTCGAGATTTGTGGTTTTCACGAGGTTTACGAAATAATTTTGATAAAGATAGAAATTAGAGTTTTCACGTGGTTTTTCGTAGTTGGGCACATACTGGATGACTAAAAAGTCACTCACGTGTGTTTGGTTTCTATTGGTTTCCATGTGCGTAGTTGGGTGTAGTCTGGTCATCGATGTTGGAGTTCCAGAGCCACTAGTCGTACATTGTTTCTGGGTAAGTTTTCCCTGGTTATTTTAATTGTTGTAAATTATTATAATTAGGGGATTGATGCTATTTAGGTAGCATTTTTGGGTTCGAGACGTTACATCTGTTAAGTTTTCTTTACATTTTACATGTTCAAGTGAAATGACTCTAGCACACAGTCAATATTTAATTGACTTATGTCTCAACTTTATATGTCTATTTAATTTTTTATTCGTATTAGCTCTCTTGACTAAACTAATGCAAGCGATACTGTCACAATGAACACAAAATGCTAACATAGAATTAGGCACAATAGGCAAGTCTAACAATAATCCTCTAAGCTAATCAGCTTGTGCATGTACTAGGTCTAATACTTTAATTTCAGCATTAATTGTTAACCTTGAAATTAAAGTTTGTTTTGAAGTTTTTTATGATATAGCTCTACCTCCTAGAAGGAAAGCATAACCATTGGTAGATTTAACTTTAGTTGAAGTAAAAACCCAATTAACATCACAATAGCCTTCTTGAATATCAGAATTACCAAAATAATGTAACAAATAATCACTTATAGCTTTTAAATAAGCAAATACTCTATTTATAGCTTCCCAATGCTTCTTACTAGGATTTATAATATATCTACTCAAGATATTTACAACACATGTAATATCAAGTCTTTTGCAATTAATACGATACATGAAACTGCCAATAATGTGAATATATCTAGGTTGAGCTATAGGAGAACCATTATGTTTACGTAATTTTAATGGCAGATTAATAAGACTATAAGTAGACTTAATATCAAAGAAATTAATTTTTTTGATAAAATCTTCAACATAATGTATTTGAGGCAAAATAATTTTACTTGAAGTTTTAAAGATTTTGATTCGTAGAATCACATCAACTTGTCCTAAATCTTTCATATCAAAGTTTTTGAATAACTTTTAATCTTATCAATCACATTTATATTAGAACCAAATATAAGTATGTCATCTACATAGAGACACAGAATTACACATTTATCACCAATTATTTAGCTATACACACATCTATCATAATTATTAATAGCAAATCCAGCAAATGTGATGACTTTATCAAATTTTTCATTTCGTTGTTTTGAAATTTGTTTTAATTCATATATAGATTTAATTAATTTACACACTTTATGCTTTTGAAAGTTGATTCATATAAATTTCTTCTTCTAAATCATCATTTAAAAGTACAGTTTTTACATCTATTGATGAATTTAAAAATTATATATAGAAGTCAAAACTAAAAGTACTCTAATAGTGAAAAGTTTAGTTATAAGGGAATTAGTGTCAAAATAGTTTATTTCTTTTTCAGAGCAAATCTCTTAACCATTAATCTAGCTTTATATTTCTCAATGGAGTCATCTGATCTTAATATTTTTTCCTAAAGATTCATTTACAACCAATTGGTTTGTTTCCTTTAGGTAAATCACTTAATATTCATGCATGATTTATCATTATTGATTCCATTTCTAAATTTATAACTTCTTTCTAATATGGAGAATTTCTAGAATTAATGGCTTCATTATATATTTTAGGATCATCTTCTACATATGTTATGAAATTATCACCTAGATCTTTCTTTTTTCTAGGTTTTTTTATTTTTCCTTTCCTCTGGTTCTTGTTGAGTTTCTGATCTTTTAATAGAAGACAATTAGTGTCTGTAAAAACAAGTTGATTAGTTTTTTCTTTCATAAGAGAAATATTTTCAAAGAATGTGACTTCTCTTTTCTCAACAATTGGAATTACACTTATATCAGATTTTATTATCGAAAAACTATACACATATTGATTGTTTGCATGTCCTAAGAAAATATCATCCACAATTTTTAGATCAAGTTTTCTTTTCTTATTATTAGGAATCCCAAACTTTAAGAGTTTTAAAATTGTATTTTATTTTATGCCACATTTCATATGGGGTTAAATCTTTTCTTTTTTAAGGTATCATATTAATAATTGTACACAAAGTTAAAAGTAATAAAAGATGAAACACGAATAAAAGATTTAATAAAATTTACAGATTTATTCTCAAAAAATTTACAAAATTTTAAAACAGATTTAATCACATATTATAGTAATAAAAGTTGAATTAGGAAGTGATTATCCTCAACAATCTAGACATTAGTGTAGACATTAGTACTTATTATATAACAAGTAAGAAAGGGACTCTTTCTCTAACCCCTTTTTTAAGTCTAAAGGTTATGGCTAGTATAATAGAAATTAATAATAGTATTGAAAGCTATACCCACTAAGTGCCTAAATGTATAGCACCATTAATAAAAAAGACATCATATTTAACAAAAGAAAACATTTAACAATATAGGAAGGTTTGTTAACATCTCACTCCATCCATCATATTATTGTCTCTATAAATACCATCTCTATACTCACCTACGTTAGGGTTAGGATTGTCCTAGCCGGAAGCATTTCCTTTCCCAACGTGCTAAACGACGCAAGATGAAAAACACAATCTACTTCCTACAACGCTTTCTCCATTACTTTCTTATTGGTCACTTCCCTGTTGATGCAACAAACACCAGCGTTGGCAAGAATGAAAGACTAAGAGGGCAAGAGGCGTTCAAGGGAATAGACTATGCGTGTGCCTCTCCGAACTACCTCCAAGTAAAGGGTGGAGCCAACGAAGCCTAGACCACCCGCCATCGAGAAGTTGTTCCCTTCGATCCCCTCGTTCTCTCTCAGATGTATGCCTTCGATTCCTTTCTCTCTCTCACTCTCTCTTGGCTTGCAATATTAGAATGCTCAGGGATGGAGGTGGCAAGTTAAACTTTTCCACGATCTGGAAAGGGCCGCGATCATGCCCCGAATCCTCTCTTGTTGTGCACGACCATGAGGAGCAGTACCCCCTAATGACAGGACGTGATAGGAACGAGGCAATCAGAGGCACGGGGGGAGACCGCGATGGTAGGATCTACGTTGTCGGCATGATTCACAAGGATCATTTTCTTCTTTAAGATTGTTAGAATTTTTTAGATAAATATCAACAATACTACGATTGAATGTAAAATGATATGAACAAAAATAACGAATAACTAATAACAAAAAGAAGAAACAAGAGTAATCTTAACTTTCGTTGAAGTGGGATGGATTCCTTAACTTAAAAAAGAAAATCCACCTTTATGCATAGGGATTTTCCGACTCCTCTCTATGAATATGACACCAAGATCTTCAAATGTACAAGTTTTTTGAAATCTTTGAATCATATTGTAGTGTCATATGTCAAAGAAAAAAAAGAAGAAGTAAAAGAGAATTTTCTCTTGTTTTTTTCCCAAAACACAATAATAAGCTATATAAAGGGGAGAATGCATATAATAGGTCAAAACTATTCTCACCACAATAGGAAACAATATAGTAATAGAACAAATGATATAGTAAAAGATGTTTAGAATTTGATAATTAAAGCTAAAACCATTATTTTCCAACAAGTTTGATGTTAGACATCAAGTTGTTGGTATTGAATGTCAGTTCTTAAACTCTAGCAATATCGATTGCTTGTATTATTGTGCTTCCCTCACTAATAGTTCTCGTTCTTAAACTCTTGGCTTGTGGGTGGAGTGGTGGTTGGCGAATAGCCGTTTACCTACAAGTGGGGTGGTGGCTCCCTTGGCTTTGAAGTCCAGGAAGAAGGGAGAGGAACAACTGAATCTTAATTATTTTGATACGTTAGGGGGCATTTTTGTCCTTTTAGTTTTTTCAACAACGTTTCCTAACATAATGATTAAATTTATTAACAGTAGTAGTTGAGGTTACTAGAGTGATTGGTTTTATAGTTCGAGGTACTGATGCTAAAAAACAAGAATAATTGAAGAAACCATTAAGAAAATTACTTTAATTAGGCAAAAACTGCAAATTTTCACGTCTACTCTTTTTATTAGTAATCTAAGATGAAATATTATATGTCTGTAATCATGCCGGCGACAGTCTCAGGACTTGACGCGAAAGGCCAAGTACACGAGGATCGGTAAAGTCACGACAAAAATAATAAAAATAAAAATACAAATGCAGGAATCGCCACCTAGTCTATTAAAATGGAAGACTAGGAAAATCATATAAAACATGCAAATCATACAATGGAAAAGCAAGTCATAAATCAGAAATGGGTAAGGATCCCTGTTACGCACGAGGAAGGTATTAGGTACCCTCACTACTAGAAATTCCAGATTTAACGAGGACATTTAGCGAGGACATGACGAGGACATGACGAGGACTTATCTTCGCAAACAAATAACGAGGAAAAATAGCGTGGCAATAACGAGGACTAATCCTCGCAATTATGTTACGAGGACTTAGCGTGGATTTATGCTCGCTATGTCCTCGCCTTTTATTTAACGAGTAAATAGCGAGGATATGCCCTCACTAAATCCGCCCTAAAATTCCAATCGACAGGCCAGTTTCCCCTTTCTTCATCTGCCTTCTCTCTCACTCTTGTCTCTCCTCTCGTCTCTCCCACTCGGATATCCCTCTCATTGTGTCCCTACTCATCGCTGTCTCCTGCTCACCGTCGCCTCCTGTTTGTCGCTGCCTCCTCGTCTCTCCCTCTCACTACATTCTCCAGCAGCGACCGCGGTAGAGCTTCTCCAAGACGGAGGTAAGATGAGTTCCTATGATCCTCCTTTCTGTGGTTTTTGGTCTTTTGTTTTCTCCTTTTCTTGTCATTCCTATGATCCCCCTTTCTTGACCTTGTGGGTCTGAAACCTGTTTTCTCCATTGTGAAACCATTTTTTTTTTTTTCATTTTTTGGTTGTTTTGGGCTTATTATGCTGTCTAAATGGAAATCGCGACAGCTATTGAAGTTTGCTATCAATAGTTAGTGGCACGAATAGATGCTATGTCAGTATCCTGCAGAGAAAACACTTATAACTACAAACATATTGCGTTGTGCAGATGCTAGATAACACACTCCGTAAACAACCAGGGCACATCGAACACAAAGCCTAGATCACCCATATTCAAACTAGCCTGACATTATTTTTAATGCCACACTGCATATCTATGGCCACTAGTTGCAAGAATCCATTCTTTGCCACTAGGACACCATGAACCATCTCCAATCTTCATGCACAATTTCTCATCGATCATTGCAGAATACAGGTTTGACTGAGCCTCCAGAATCTTTATCTTAGAATGACTATGAATCTCTTGATTTTTTTGGATGCTTATCTGCATAAAATTCTAATGGGATAGACATGATAACTAATTCGCTCGAGCTTATCAACAACCAAAGGAATAGCTCAACAAGAAAGATGAAAGGTATCTTTCATGATACAGTTTATTTCTTACCAGCTTCACAATTTGATCATGGAGGGAATCACCCCAATCGTAGAAATGGTCGTAGAAAACTGTGGGCATTCCTGGATGAGTTAATATGTATGCATAACCCTGAAACAAAGCCGGTATTTGATTGAGAAGGTAGTAGATGCTTTAGTGAAAAGGTGAGAGACAAATTACAATAAGCTGAAATTTAATTGAGACCTGCTTCAATTTGTTGAAGCAGAGGCCTTACAATTTATAATGTGTAGTAACAATATGGTGACATACTATACAAGAGACAAGCTTCAGGTACTTCTTTCACGCTTAACACTACCATGTCATAATTACTCTGTAAGATAAGAAAGCAACTTGATAATGCAACAATCAGTAACCAAGAAGTATAAAGTATAATTCATCTCTAGAAGTTGGACTCATGTACGCCAATATTTTATTTCTGTTATAGTAGTAGAAAAATTTAAATTTCATATATACATACACCACTCAGAGCACAACAGCAAAGCATACCTCCATAATATGATCTGAAGGGAAAGGCCAGTGACCCTGTACATAAAATAGAAAAAAAAAATTGAATTGACCAAATGAGAAAATCAATTTGAGATTGATGCCAAATCACAAAGTCCATAGTACTTGTGTTGATCCTATGTCATGGTCCTCGATAAAAGTGATAGCTCTGGAAGGCCACCAGCCCATTACCCCAAGTGGCTTTCCCTTGGAGTCTGTCAAGCGCTATAACTCTCCATTCACAGCTTCCTGTTTGGAGAAATAAAGACATTATTTCCTAATTAATGAAATGATTTTCCATGGGAATAAAAATGAAGTAATTATATGCACCTATTTTTCATCATAGAAAATAAAATTGAGGTGATACCTAACGTACACCCTTTGTCGTAAAATCAAATGCTGCACATACCCCTCCAGTTTTGTCGATCTAATTGATAATTTTTTGCCTGTCTATTGGAATATTTAAGTATATGTACAAGCAATAATACAAGTTAGTCCTAAATTTGATTTAAGAGTATTTTGCACGGTTAGAACTGAAAGTCATACATATAACATGTGCTCTTTCATGTGGGAAAAGGATATGATACTGTGAAAGAGAAAGTTAGACTACATAGATAAATATCTGATTTTAGGTGATCAGTCTGAAGAACAAGAAAAACAATGATTCACATAGCCAATGTCGTAAATGTATCTAGTAGTCAAAGACCTTCAAAGTAATATAATGTGCAAACAATGGTTCACAGCCCTGTGCACCTGCAATATAGCTTTCTAGTGTTGGGAGTTCTTCAATTCCAAACAAGGCTGCTGTAGACACCCTAATTTTGAGCTCATTTGGCTACAGGCTCTTCCGGTTGATGCTTTGGTCACAACCACCAACATCCTAACCCATACAGGTCCCAATCATACCCACACTAGCCCACTTGACCCAGTAAAACACTAAAACCCATTAAAAATCCACTGAAAAATAAATAAAACACTTGATCCAGCTAAAATCCACCTAAAATCCCACAAAATCCTAATAAAAACCCTAATCAATCAAATCCACTTAAAAATTAAACAAAAACCCTAACTTAAATAAAATCTAATCAAATACACCTAAAAATCAAACAAAAGCCCTAATTAATCAAATAAAAATCCTAATCCACTTAAACCACTCTTAAATCAACTTAAAACCCTAATTAATCAATTTTTTTAAACCCTAATCAAGTGAAAAGAAATTAAAATCCATTAAATAAAACAAAAACCTAATTCAAACTTAACTTAAATTAATCACTTAAAAATCCAAATAAATAAGTAAAAAACCTAATTAAAGTGAAAATCCATTGAAAACCTTAATTAATAAAAAATTCAAAATCTTAATTAATCCAAAACCCTAATTAAACCCAAAAAAACCAAATAAACACAAAAATTCCAATTAATCCATAAATAAACCCTAATTAACTCAAAATCCCTAAATAAATCTTAATTAAAACTCAAGACCCTAATTCCAAATCAATTAAATAAAATCCTAAAATCCAAAATTAATAATCACCTTTCACTCACAAAATTCTAATTGAAAACTAAAAATTAAAATAATAAAATCCCTAAAAATTCCTAAAATAATTAATTAAAAATCAGCTAATTAAACCTTAATCACAAACTTAATTAGAATCATAAAAACATAAACAAAAGTCTAAAATAAAATTCAAAACCCTAATTAAAAGCTTAAAACCTGAACTCTAAAAAATCCTTAAAAAATCATAAAAAAAATCAAATAAAAACCTTAATTAAAAATTAAATCACAAAATTAAGAAATTAAATTAAACCCATAAAGCCCAATTAAAATCAAAAAATTAAAACCCTAAAAAGCCATAAAATCCTAAAAACAAAAAAAAAAGGAAATCAAAATTCACAAAACCCAAAGCCCGTTAAGCCCATTACCTTTTCATTTAAGAATGTAATTTAAAACTTTACCAAAACACAAAATAATTCCGACGATCCTCTCTGGCGACCTCCGCAATTTCCGACGAGCTCTCCGGCAAATCCGACGATCTCCGGGCGTGTAATCTTCCATCTTTGCAATCTCCGGGCTTTCCTCTTCCATGGGTACGTTCGATCCTACGGTGGGGAGCCGTTGCGAGGGAGATGGACGACGCAGAGGGGCTCTGTCGGAGCTCAAAAAGTCCTCATTGTCGACAGACCAGGGACCCTAGTCTGACCCAGAACACGAAGCCACAACCACCAGCGAACCAGAGTTTCCTCCCTCGAAACCCAAGCAACCGACGCCCTCTTTGCATCACGGAACCCCCTCCCCCCTGTTTGTATCCCGGAGTGACCAATCAGAGCATCCGCCGTCAACACTCTCAACTGTCGCTGTCGATCCCTCGCGTCGGAGAGGACAGTCCAGGTACCCCCCTTTCCCTCTCTTTTTTTCCTTCACATTAGAATTGTAGGAGTGTTGAGTTTACTCTTGGTTCAAGCCACGATAGTGGGCTTCCGCCGTTTTATTTGTCCGCCGTTTGTCCTCCTCCGGTGGTGGGTTCAACTCGCCACTGGAGTCTCGGGCCACTTGGCCTCAGGCGAGGCCCCTCGGGGGCCTCTCCTTCCATTTTTTGCCCCTCTCCTCGTCTCCCTCTCTTCTCCTTTAGTCTTTCCTCCTCCCCCTCTCTCTCTGGATCCACTCTGCTCAGGGAAGTTCTCACCGTCGCCATGGTCACTACCGCCGCCGTCGATCGCCGTCGTGAGGCGTAGGAGATCGTCGAGTCACCTTGCGTCACGTCACCGACACAGAGGCCTCCACTGCGTCGCTTTGCTCTCCACCTGGTCATCGCGTCGTCGATCCCCAGCCAGGAGCGCCTTCCGAGCCACCGTCGCGTCCTCCTCCGGCGAGGGAGGCTTGTGGATCCTCTCAGGTCATCACAGCAGCCCGCGCCCCTACCGGGACCCTCCTCGCACATCCGGGACGCTTCCCCAGCTCCGTCCCAGCTAGTCCACCGCCACGCCGTCATCCGCTGGAACACCTCGCCTGAGCGCGAGGTGGGGAGGACAACTGGGACCATCCCAAACCTCGTCGAAGCCACAGGCGAGTCACTTGCGCCACCCCGGAGGTCTACCGTGTATCCCCTCGCCGCTCCAGATGACGGAGGACCGTTGCACGGCGTCGTCGTCGTTCCTAGCACCGACAGGAGAGCCCCGCCGGAGTGCGAGGTGGGGGAAGAGTTTCGGGCCTTCCTAGCCTTGCGCCACCACCCGGAGACCTTCACCGCGAACCCCCAAAGCTTCCAACATCGTCGTTCATCCTGCTCTGCCTCTGGATCGCCGTGGGAGCGTCGCCGGAGGGAGCGCACCGGCAACCCTCCGATGATCTTTGAAGGGATTTGTTTTTAAGTCCAGCCCCTTAGTTTCATGAAGTTATTTTTAGGTCCTAAGTATTTGCGCTCTGGTCCTTTGTTTTTTTATTTAGTCCAGACATTTTGCAGTTTCACCCTTGTAGCTTTAGGAATCTTTTTATTTCTTTTATTTCCTCTGTGTATTTTGCATAAATCTCCTGAAGGATTTCTTTTTTTAATCCCAAACATGTTCATGAATGTTTTAAGCCCTTGAATCCATGTTTTCTTTATAGATTGGTCCAGAACATTTACATGTAACCCTTGGAATTATTTTAAATGAACTTTCCTTACAAAAATTGTAATCTGAGCCCTACAGCATCTAAAAATCATACTGTTCATCTCTAAAATTCAATTTTTATCACATTTAAGTCCTGTACTTTTGCAATAATCCCCAAAAAAATTTAAAAATGAGTTTTAATTGTGAATTTTGCATCTTGAACCCTAATAAATGTCACAATTGCACTGGTCCACATAAAATTCCATTTTTATCACCCTTAGGCCCCTGAAATTTTGTACATAGGTCCCTGGGTTCACAGTAATCATTCCTGAATACACCGAAATTTGCATATAGGCCCATAGTATAGGATCGAAAGGCTTCTCTAGAGGGGAGTGAATAGAGAATCTTAGTTTTTAATAATACTTTGCCCAATTTTAGATATTATTAGAAATTACAAGCAATGTGTTTAATCAACTAATACTTATCATATACACTTGATGGCACAGAAAATAAATGCACAAGACAGGGATGAGAAAAATTGAAAAACACAAGCAATTTATAATGGTTCGGCAATCCCAGTCTAGTCCACTCCTCAAGATCCTCTTGAGATTTTTCCCTTATTCTTAAAACAAACAAGAACTTACATGTTGGTTGTCCCACCAACTCCTCTCTTGCTCCTCCCACTTCTCTATCCCCGAGAAGCTAGAGCCTTTGCCTGATGCTTTACAAGTTTGAGACTTCCCTCTCACAAAGCTCGATTACAACAATAGCTTTACAATATCGCTCGTGAGGAGAATAAATGACAGAAAGAATATAAAATTACAAGTATGTAGAGGTGTGTGATTATCGAGGCTTAATCGAGTCCTATTTATAGCCACAAGACCAGCGAAAGATGTGTCTAATGACTAGAAAACGGTTACAAACGGCTAGTCTTTCGGTATGTCGTTTTGACCTCCGGTATGTCGTTTTGATCTTCAGTCTGCACTTGACGAGCAATTCAGTATGTCGAAATTATTTCAGTATATCGATTTTTCCTGAAACGGTATGCTGTTTCATCTTGGTATGCCGTTTCTGTCTTCATCTTTATCTCCTCAATTTTTCCAGAATTCCGATGCTAGTGTCGTTTTCTCCTACTTCGGTATGCCGATTTGGTTTCTTCTTCTTTGAATTCGGAATGTCGATAGATATACCATTTTTCTCCTGACTCGGTATGCCGTTTTCTTCTTCGGTATGCCGTTTTCTCCTGAATCGGTATGTCGAATTTTCCTTCGGTATGCTAATTTTGATACTTCATGAAACTCTATAAATATTTGACTTTTTACAAAATAAACCTTACATAACTTAATTACATTCTTCAATCCTTTTTCTGAGTACATAGATTTACAACATATAAATCCTTCAGCCTTTTATTTCTATGAAAATATATCCAGGTGTAATCATCAAAATAAACAATATATTTCTAACACTTAGATCAATTTTAATCCATCCCTTAGGATTTTGGAACGATTCCTTGCATATTTTTGTTATTTTTCACTTATTATATTTCCTTTTTTATTTTATTTTATTTTATCATAAATTCCACTTAAAATCATGTTTTCGCTGTGAATGGATTTTTAGTCTCTCATTTTGACAACATTTGCACCTATGTGTGAATTTTACACTTTAGACCCAGAATTTTTAGGAAATTACCTAAGTACAATTTTCACATCTCAGTGCCACATTAACTTTGGACCGATTATCTGCATGTTAGAATAAGGGTCATGAACCTGTTTTTCATCTAGTTTCTCGCTCTTTTCGCGAATTTTACGTTTTAGTTCTTATGTTTGTCATTTATTGTGTTTACATCCTTTTGATGATTTTTCTTCTCCTAGTTTCTTGCAAATGACATTATCCAGACATTTAGCATATATTTTGACATATCTTAGGCCATGCATCGCTCCCATGCAAGCACTTGTCATCTCTAGCTAGGGGAAATGACCAAATTGCCCCTATGGCCTAATTCATGAGCATGCAGTTCGATCTTTGCAATTAGTCTTGCCATGGCATTCATATTAGCATGATTAAAGCATGACCCTGGTTTAGCAAACATTCATCTAGCCATTAGCAAGCAATTGGACTAGAAAGATCGAGTTTCTCGGGCGTACGAGGGTGCCTAACACCTTCCTTGTGCGTAATAGGAATCCTTACCCATCCTCTGGTTAGCAGACATCCAGTCTTCCCATCTGCATCAAAATTTATCCCTAATTCAAACGAGAGCAAAGAGTATAGAACTCCTTAATATAATTATGTTCGACTTGTCTCTTTCTTATGTTTGTCCAATGCCCTCTGGAGCCCAACATTGTGCATAAGAACCATACCATTGGATCATCTCTTTAAGCTAGCCCCCTTTCTTATGTTTGTCCAATGTCATCATGTTTTTCTTTCAATCTAAAAGATGATGATATCTTCGAGTTATTCAGGAACACATTTCCTAAGTGGTTTAGTAATCATATAAACCAACTTGACCCTAGTCCAAAGCAAAAGCTCTTACAAGACTTAGCTTATGGTCCTATTTTTCAA
>JAMKQA010025742.1:0-22348 GCA_024699735.1 Posidonia australis
ATAAAACAGAGAAAATAAATGGAAAACAGTCTGATCAAAAGCTGAAAACATGCAGGTGGCATCTTGGCAAACCAGAGAATCAATCAGAAAGAAACAAGATCAAAACTCTGCGATAAAGCCATGCAAGTATGGTGCTGAATGCAAGTGCTCTGATCTCTGGCCAGTCTGGCGCGCCTGCTGAGTGCGCCAGACTGGTGCGCAGGTTAGGTGCGACTGGGATGTGCGCCCCAGGGAGTTTGGATCAGACTGTAACCTGATCCAGAACCCACCCAGCAGAGATACAAGGAGGATTTATGCAAGTGCTAAAGGGCCTATGCTATGATAAAAACTGGAAAACATGATATGAGTGCACAGGGTCAAGAATCATCATGAAAACAAAGCATTTGAAACCAAAGCAAGTTGGTGGGTTCATGCATGAAAACGTGTGAAATACTTAAGAATAAGCAGGATCTGGATAATAGGAGTTAAAACATGTAAAAATGATGATCATACGCATGTTTCTACGTGCAAGGGCATACATGGTGCATGGCAAAACACTATATGCAAGGAAACAATAGCTCATGCAGATTTCATGCCAGAAATGTAAACATAGATTAGCATGGAGATTATTTTCATAGAATGCGAGCATGTTATCATAAAAAATTCATAAACATGGAACAAAACAGATCATACTTAATGTTTTAAGCATGTTTTATCAAGTTCTGAAATGATATTTAGAAAATAAAAAGGAGGTAGAAAGCCTACCTCATGAAGTGTTCCTTCTTTGCAATATCAGAGATAAGAAGATCCTCGTTGCTTTGGAAGGCTCTAGGACGTAAGGGGGTGCTCCAGGGAATGAAAATAAGTTGCTGGACTGATGGAGATGCTTGTGCAGAGGTCGGGCTTCAGAGCAGAAAATGGCTGGATGCAAGGTGTTTGCTCAGGATTTTTCGTCTCTTTCTATGGCTACCTATGGGTGTCCTTTTATAGGGAACTCTTAGGGGTAACTTACGGGAATGAGGAGAGCCTCATTGACGAAGAGCCTGGTAGATTCCAAGGTATATTCGCTGCTGGAGGTAACAACCAAGGAAGGTGGAAAGCCAGCAGCCGCAGCCTGCGCAGCGTTGTGCGCCAGGGATGTGCGCTGGCTAAGTGCACCACGTATGTGTGCTAGGGAAGTGTGCTAGGTTGGTGTGCTAGGTTGGTGCTCTAGTTTGGTGTGCTAGGTAGGTATGCCAGTTAGGTGTGCTAGGTAGGTGTGCCAGTTAGGTGCTCTCCCCTATTGATCTGGTTTTTAGATTGGGCTGCCGGCTTGCTACAGGTTTGGAGTTGGTTCAAGGATCAGCCATATCCAAAGCAACAATTGGAGTTTTATCAATGAGTCACCTCAAAATCGGGGTGTCTACAGGTATATATACTACATATCTATTTGGTTCTCTACTTACCGATCCATTGAAAGTAGAGTTGTAATGATGGAGAACGACTCACAGTTAAAAGCTATTGGGATAGACAAATTTGAGTTGAGAATGCACGATGGAACGAATGTTACACTGACAAATGTTCGACATGATCCACATCTGACAAAGAATCTTATTTCTCTTGATACTCTAAAAGCAAAGTGTTGCAAGTACTTGACAGAAGATAGAGTATTGACAGGCATCAAGGATGGCCATTTTGTCATGTTGTAAGGAGATCAAGAAGTCTCTACATCTTGTAGGGAAGTACAACTATAGGTGTTGCAATAGTTACCACTACTTTATCATCAAAGATAGATCGCATCAAAGTATGGCATCTCAGATTAGGACACAGGCGTAAGAAAGGTATGATTATTCTCAACAAAAAAAGACTAATTGATGTTCAGAATACTAGTCAGTTAGATTTCTATGAGCATTACATCGTTGGCAAGAAGAAACGTATTAGTTTTGGTATAGCAGAGTATAGAACCAATGACACACTGGATTACATTCATTCTTATTTGTGGGATCCTTCTTAAGTATTGTTTAAAGGTGGTGCAAGATATATGTTAACCTTCATTGATGACTATTCTAGGAAGATGTAGATTTATACTATTAAATCCAAGGATGAAGTATTCAAGCACTTCAAGTAGTGGAAGACACTCATTGAGAAGCAAACAGAGAAGAGAAAAAAAAGAGATTAAGAACTGATAATGGCTTGGAGCTTTACTCATTAAAGTTTAATGAGTTTTGTATGAACGAAGGCATCATCAAATACCGTACTGTGAGGCATACACTACAACAGAACGGAGTTGTAGAGTAGATGAATAGAACCATTTTAAAGAGAATACATTGTATATTGTTGAATGCCGATTTGTCAAAAGATTTTTGGGCAGAAGCAGTTACTACAATGACATAACTAATTAACCATTCTCCCCCATCAGCTATAAACAACAAGACACTAGAAGAGGTATGGTCTAGCTATCCTCTAGATTATTCTAGTTTAAAATTTTTTGATTGTTCTACTTATGCATATGTAAATCAAGAAAAGCTAGAACCTAGATCTATAAAATGTATTTTGTTGGTTATGCCTTTAGGATGAAAGGATATAGATTATAGTGTTTAGATCCAAAATCATCTAAATTAATTATTGAGAACAATGTCATATTTAATGAGTTTGCTATGTTGGCTTCCAAGGATGATTTTGTTGGTAGTTCTTTTGATACAGGGACAGATGTGGGTATTGAGAAGTAGGTGGAGCTCAAGTTGAATTTTAATGATATAGTACAACCACATATTTGTAGGATCGAGAAGCTTCTCTAGAGGAGGATGAATAGTGAAATTAAGTAAATTTAAATTTAACTAATTGTTTTTAAGTTCTTTGATAATTACATACACAAGTATATCAATGATATTTGAAAACAAGTAAGTGAAACATGTATATAAGGGGATGAGAGACAATGAAAACACTATAGATTTATAGTAGCTTGGTTAATCTCAGCCTAGTCTACTTCTCAAGGTCCTCTCGAGAATTACCGTAATTTTAAACCAAAATTTACTTGTATGATGAATCCCTCACCAATCCTGCGAAAACCGCGGATCTTTCTCATAATTTGAGAAGCTTGAGACCCTTTGAAGCTTTACAAAATTCTCTTTTATAACTCCAAGTAACTTTGATCTCCCAATAAATGATGTAAGGTTGAGTGTATATGACTTTGAAGCTCACTGGTTTCTTTTTATGGAGATATTGGGAAACTATTTGGAAGACTCTTCTCAAAATGGAAATTGGACACTTGAGCTAGGAAATCTTTTAAGATGATGTAAGTTTAGCTTAGGTTCAACTTGTGTGTCTTTACATGAGTTTAGGGGTGTCCTATTTATAGGAAGAAGTGATTTTAGACATGTGTTAAACACCTACATTTTTCTCTCTAATAGATACAAATGGCTACTAATTCTATAACACCTGTGCTCAGATTATCTAGAATAAATGTAGTTATGTTCTTGTAATCTAGATAATTAGTTTAATGATGTAGATTTGTGTTAAGCTCTCTCCAATTTATTGGTATTGATCTCTGGAATATTTCCTTACTATGTGATATTTTAGACTTTTATGTTCCACGTGTAAGTGTGTAGGACCAGAAGGGAGGAAAGTCAATTCTGCATAGTACTCATCGCCCTTCACTATGCTATTGCATGACCCTTGTAGCCTTGTGCCATACTATATTTCCGATATGCTGGGATCTTGGGGGCTGTAGGTGGAGAACGATGACAACCAGGCAAGGGCATTAAAGGAGAGAAGAGAAATGACATTGGGGCAACAGACCAGAGGGGAGAAGGAGAGTGAGTGTGAAGGAAAAACCAAAGAAAGAGAGAACTAGAGAAGAAGAAGAGAGAGAAAGAAAGAAGGAGAAAGTATTCGTCGATGGTGAGGAGAGCCGTTGGAGATTAGAGAACCCAGAGGACACCGAGAGGAGGGGGGAAGGCTGTCGAAGGAGAGAGGTATTGTTAGATATCCACCTTGTATACGCGTTCCTGTCCTCTATTCTTCCCTTAGTTTAAGTTCCAGATTCTTGATTAATGTTGTGAATTTAGTTAAAAAACATGAATATGAGTTAATTAACATGAAATCATGGTTGTGTGTTGATCCAAGAAGTTTTCCATGATTTATCAAGAGTTTTTGAGTGATTTTCGAGATTATGCTACAA
This sequence comes from Posidonia australis, assembly GCA_024699735.1. Classification (NCBI taxonomy): domain Eukaryota; kingdom Viridiplantae; phylum Streptophyta; class Magnoliopsida; order Alismatales; family Posidoniaceae; genus Posidonia; species Posidonia australis. The sequence goes on from JAMKQA010025742.1 coordinate 4,139, forward strand.
TAGTTGGAGATGAGTCATGTTAGCTTTCAATTTTGTATCTCGAGCTATGTTTCATGATTTTTGATGAAAATTGTCCCAAATAGAAGTAGATTTGGCATGTTAGTAGTAAGATTTTCTGCAGAATTTGTGACTCACCAGAAGTGGGTTAGCCCAAGGTTTCAATTCTGGTGAATGATTGTCGTAGAGTAGAGGCCAAATTTCAGAAATCACTTGGAACGGCATACCGAAATGGTTCAGTATGCCGAATCAGGGGATTTCAGCAAACTGTTAGATTTCGATCTGCTGAACTAGGGTCCTGAGTCACTTTCAAATTTTGAGACATTTCGGCATATCGAAAGATTTTGGTTTGCTGACAGACTAGTTTTCTAAGTTTCCCAAAGAATTAAATTAATGCCTTATATGTATGTTTTGGGAATGATTGTTTAGAAAGAATTTTTTGAAATTTAAGCAAGATTTATAAAAAAGCTATTTCATAAAAAGAATTGTTTTATAGAGTGATTTCCGTAATGGAAAAGATTTAGAAAAGAGATTTCAAAGAAAGATGTTGGATTTCAGAAATAGATTTTCGAGAATTCTATGCGGATTCACGTAGTGGTAGGGCAGTGGTCTTAGGATTCATGACCAAACTAATAATGATCACTGTCCGAAATCTTGAATGAAGAGGTTGGGAACCTGGATGAAAGAGACTAGGTTCCTAAGAGAGACTAGTGTTAGTTGGGCTAGGTAAGATGACCTAAGTGCTCAAACACCAATGGAGTATTAGAAGAACGCATCTCCATGCAATGAGAAAAGAAAAGAGAAAAGATTAGTGAGGCTCATTGGCTGGGACGGTGGTATGCCCACACGGGGACTTTCACTGTGGTAGTGTAGGAGATTGAGGTTGATGCCTCTCCGACTGCTTGTGGCCAAATCACTCCTGATCAAGGTAGCACTAGAAAAGATTTTTTGATTAGAGATTGTATAATAGTTTTAAGCTAGAATCGAGCTGATTTTTTGACTTCTAAGTTTTAGTCAGATTCTAGCTGAGATGAGAACAGTGTTTTATGACTAATTCTAGCCAAAGAGTTGTGTTTTAACCAGATTTGACATTTGTGTTTTGGACTGGAGCCTAATCAAGAGTTATTTCCAGAAAAGCATTAGAGTATGAAATTTTAAAATAGAAAAAGAAAGAATTTGAAAAAAGTATGAAGATTTCCTGATAGATTTATAAAAGAGATTTTGTTTCTCAAAAGACATGTTTTGTCAAGAATTTCTAGAAAGAATTTAAAAGAGTTTTATTTTGGTTTTAAGAACCCAGAGTATAGTTTTGAGATATTTTTCCGTCGTGTTTTAGTAGATGCGTACTGGGTGACTTAGAAGTCACTCACGCGTGTTTTTGTAATGTTTTGTTTTCATGTTCTTAGTTGGAGTACAGTCCAACCCAGTATTTATAGATGGGAGCCACTAACTGCACATAGGTTCTAGGTAATTAGTAGCTTAACTCCCTTTTAGTCCTAGTTAGTCATGTTGTTTCTGTAGTGCCTCGTTGGGGACGTTATAGATTTGGTATGTCGAATTGTTTCAATCGACCAAAATCTTTTAATAGTTTACAACGGTCGAGACATTCAATAGACCGAAACTAATTCGATGTGTCGAAGATGGTTTCAATTGTAAACTACATTTGCCCAAATTTGGGTATACCGAACCCATTCAGTATGTCGAAATCAATCTTGAACCAAAAATGATTTTTCTAAAGTTTTTACTTAGGTTTAAAGGTGACCCATGGATACCAAGTTTTGGTATACCAATTTGATCTAATATGCCGAAATCAACCTTGAACCTATATGCAATATTTTTCTAAGGTTTTACTACTTAATTCATAAGTATCCCATTTTTCTAGGATTTTGACTTGATTTAGGTGATCATTAAATACCCTAGATATTACAAAGAATGATAAAAAAAATTACATCTATATTTTTACAAATAAAATCGATAATCTTTCTTAGTTCTTGATTTCCTTGATTCTTTCTTCAATCCTTCAGAAAGCCATAAAATTGATAATCTTTCTTAGTTCTTGATTTCTTTGATTCTCTCTTCAATCCTTCAAAAGGCTTTCATGATTTTTCTTTTATAGATGCTTGTTTTTTTCCTTTTCTTCATGTATTTCTCCTTGTGAATCTTTTATTGAAATATCTTCATATTCAAGCTAGACATTTCTTAAATGATAGCATTACCTTAAAGTAAACAATATAATCAATTTGTTATCATCAAAATAAAATATTCAAGCGTATATTTTCAACAATCTCTCCTTGATTGATGGTGACAAAAACTTAAAAAATAATCTATATGCTCCCCCTATCAATAAGCGTGGGTTATTAAAAATCTTCATCAATGATTTTCTTTCCCACAATTACTCCCCCTATTTATAATAAAATTTGTAAAATATGCATAGTATCATACCATATCTTCTCCCCTTTTTTTGTCATGAGCAAAAAGAAATGGGGATGTATATTTCCAAAATGTAATACCAAATGTTTATACAAGATAAATGGTATTCTATGACATTTTTATAACTTAATATAGTGATACCAAATTTGTTCATAAAAGACCATAATTTTTGGTATACTGAGAGAAAATAGTAGACCGAATTAGAGAATTTTTCTATCTTTTAGGCATTGATAACAATACTCATAACCATTTGCATAAATACCACAGAGAATCATCATATAAATGCATAATCATCCATAATCATCCACAAATATATAATTTCATAAACCATCATAGAATAAGGCATTAAAGTAATAATTCAAATGTTTTTCATTACACAACATTCATATATAATATCATATTACACAACATAGTATCATAAGCAAATAAATGTCACATAATATATATTATTTCCCTATCCTAAGCTAGGTGGAGGTGGAGGTGATCAAGGAAATCCATGTAGATGATGCATGATCTCAAAATGTTGTGAGGCCATCGTCTTCCACATTTTCTGAGTTTGTTGGTTTGACTCCAAGACATAAGCATCAAAACAAGCAGTGAGCAAAGATATATCTTCCGTGAATTTGTCTCGCCACTCACACGAGGATCTGTACGGCTCTTCTTGTCTAAGTGTGATGTCAATGATATCGAACTGAAGACTCTGAATTTGTTCTTTAATCTTAGTGTCTTCATCTTCTTCGAAACTTTCTTCGTCTTTTTCTTCCATTTCCATTTGTCCTAATGTGGTAGCCTTTGAAGTCTTGAAAATTTTTAAGGCCTTTGATCGTTTCAATGCTTGGTCCATTTTTCCAATTGAGGCTAGGCCAAGGTTTTTGGTCCTAACCCTAAGAGAAGGCACAATGGACAATGGGACCTCAAAATGCTCAAAAAGACTAGTAAGAGATGATCCAAAAAATAATTTAGTTTTAACATGCTACATGCAATGGATCATGACTCTTGCCTAGTTTACAGTAATTTTCTTGGTAATAACATATACAACTTTAGAAGATAATTCACTTAAATCATCATTGTGCCCCTTTTTTCTGAATGAGATTGGCCACAATAAGATGGGCAATTATTTGTGCTTGTTTGGTCAACTGGTTGATCTTATTGGGCTTGATATGTGATTTTTTGTTTAGCCAAATGGTTTTATTAATATTTTCAAAAGTCCACCTTAAGTCCTCAAAGGTCATGGTAAGATCAATGCCATTGCTAGGGATTTTTAGGACTTCTCCTAATAAATAGTCATCAAATGGAATGTTGATTCCTATGACATATGATTCACATACAAATTCAAACATTCCTAGGTTTGCATAAAAGTGTGACACTAGCTGAGGGTAATATGATTTGAAAGTGATGGTAGTAGGAAATGGAACCAACATTTCGATATAAAAAGAGCAACTAAGTCTTTAAGTTCCTTAAAGGCTACCTTTCTTCCATTGAGAATTTCTCGTTGGCAAACTTTTCTTTGTGTAGGGTCTTAGAGGCTTCATCCAAGAAATACAACTACTTATCTTCATGACTAAGCTCAGAGGAGGACGTTTCTCCTTGCTTTCTCTTCCCTTTTGACGCTCTCATCTTCTTTGGTGCCATTTGAGTTCGTGGGAGTTGGGTTGTAGGCAGATTGAGAAGGAGGCTGGACAGGCGGTTGGTCGCTCGACAAGGAGGTTGGATTGGCCAAACAACTACAATGTGGGAAGAAACGAGGAGTGAGAGAACTAGGGAGAGGACTAGAGTGGAGTGGAGATCATGAGTTTGAGGTGGAAGTGAAAAACAGGCATGAGAGAAATTAGGACATCCGATTTTTATATTTGTCCGTCCAAGAAATCAGTATACCAATCCTGAATCAGTATGCCGTTTTTCTTAAAATAATGCTTTTTAGTTTTAGAAATTGGTTGTCTGGTCAGAAACGGTAGAGCGACACTGGGGATTTCTAATAATAAAATTGGGCGTTCGTTTCAAAATGGTACATCGGATCAAGAAATACTCCATGACACATTTCGGTCGATCGAACAAAATTGGTGGGCCAACATAGGGGATTTTTTTAAAAAAAGCTTGCATCCATTTTCAAAATGGTATACTGGATCAGGGAATTTTTCAGGATGCATTTTGGTCGATCGATATATTTTGGTTAGTTGAAATTTTTTTAGATCAAACCATTTGTCTTACAATCGGTAGATCGAATATTTTTGATATACTGAATCAGATTGTCTTTAATTTAAATCTTCTATTTTGCAAATTCTTAATTCCCTTCTAATTTTTATAAATTGTTGTTCATCCAAGGGTTTTATAAATATATTAGCCAACTGATCTGTAGAAGGTATAAATTCTAATTTTATATCATTTTTCATTACATGATCCCTAAGAAAATGATACCTAATCTCTATGTGTTTTGTCCTAAAATGATGTACTGGATTTTTGGACAAATTTATTGCACTTATGTTATCACATAGGATAGATGTTATGTTTAATGATAAATCAAAATCTTTCAGAGTTTGTTTCATCTACAATACTTGTGCACAACAACATTTAGCTGCAATATATTCAACCTCAGTGGTTGATAGAGCCACACTCTTTTCTTTCTTATTAAATCATGAAACTAAGGAGTGCCTTAGAATTGACATGACCATTTGTACTTTTTCTATCTATTTTTCATTCAACAAAATCAACATCATTGAGGGCTACAAGATTTAGATTTGAATTTCTAGGAAAAAATAAACTAAGGTCCTTAGATTCTTGAAGATATCTAAAAATTCTTTTAACAGCGACTAAATGTGATTCCTTAGGAGAGACTTGATATTTAGCACATAAACATATACTAAACATTAGCAGGCCTGCTAGCTGTTAAATACAGTAAAGATCTAATCATTCCTGTGACATCTGGGCCTGATTATGCGTTTTAATTGTAAACCATGTAATTAATTGTAACATTGTATAAATAGTTTATTAATGGATAATCTGTTGTTTCTTGGATGTGTGAGCTTGTGGTTGGCTTTCTGTACAACTGCTTGTGATTTGGGACCAATGTAGAGTTCGGTTTGAGGATGCAAAGTCACCTCGATTTGCGTGTCGTCTTTTCTTCATTTTCTTTCCTTCTTTTTCTCCTTCCTTTTTTTCTCTCTCTGTCTCTCTCTCTCTCATGAGCCACACCCTTCCACCCCTTCCCCATCTTCTTCTTCCTATTCTTCCACATCGACGGAGGCCCGTGCCACCAGCAACAGAGGCCCGTGCTTCCCCGTCTCCTCCGATAGGATGGATGGCCGGCACCATGTGGGGGAAGGTAGAGATAAAGAGAGGGAGGTAGGAGTAGGCAAAGGAGGAGAGTGGCAAGAAAGGAAAGGAGGAGGAGAGAGCAGGGGGCGGGCGAGCTGGGAGGAGGAGGGTCAGCGTGTGGGTGCTTCCATCGGAGGTCGAGGTTCACCGGAGCTTCACCGAGGCGACACCGGGGTGCGGTGAACTCGCTGGAGTTGCGTGGGCCGCCGGAGAGGTACGCGATCCCTCCCTTCTTTCGTTTCTTGTTTCCTTGAAAATAATAAGAAAATGCATGGAAATTGTAGAAAAATAGAGAAAATGATGAGAATGAGTTGTAATGCATCAAAACATAGATATCATGCGGTTAGGAGGAAGAATATGTGGGATTGAATGTGATTTGGGATGTAAGCTACAGTAGGCTAAACTGAGTTCTTCCCCTTTGTGATTTTCGTATGAATCACATAGTTGATGGGTTGAGGAATGGATCGAGGGGTTTTGAAGTAGACTCAAGGGTCTACGTTCCATGATTTGTTGGAAAATTTTGGTGTGTGTTTGGGAGGTCCGATCGAGGCTCCCACATTGGGCGATTTTCACCGCTTGAACAGGGGTGTGCCTTGGTTGCAAGTATTTCGGTATGCTGAATTGAATTTGGTATGCCGAAATCCTGACAGATTAAGCCAGGATGCCTGATTTCGGTAGACCGAAATCATCCGGTTGACCGAATCGGGGATTTTTGGTATATCGAAAATGTTCGGTATACCGAACTAGGGAATTTCAGTATACCAAACCTGATTTTGGTCTGCCAGTTTTGTCCTAACCCTGATATGCATAAATATGAATTTAAGTAAAGGATAAATGATTTTAAAAGGTATGTTGAGCATATGTAAATGATGTTTTCCCTATGTAATGACATGGAGGAATGTGGAACCCAAATAAATAGATTTGGGCATGGTTTTGGGTTTTAGACCTTATAAATGAACAAAATGGCTGATTATGTGTAGTTTCTGGGCATGAGACCCAATTTATGATTTTAAGTATGGTTTTCATGATTTGAGTTGAGACCCTAGTGGAGGGTCAAGTGTTGCATGGAAAACAGATTCCTGCAATGAAAAAGAATGAAATGGAAATGATTTTGAAAGAAAAGCTTAAAGAGTTTTGATAATGAAACACTAATAATGTGTTAAGGAACCACGGGGGTTGGTGTCGACAACGTGGTTGGAGTATGAGGCTCCAATGAAGCTAGTTGCCAGACATGACTATGGTTGCCGAGCTTGAGACGGTGTAGGCTAAGCCTAGGTCGTTGTACCTAGTTGTTCGGGTCATCGAGCTCGTGACGGTGTAGGCTGAGCCTAGGTTATTGAATCTAGTTGTTTGGGTCATCGACGGTGTAGGCTGAGCCTGGGTCATTGTACATAGTTGTTCGGGTCACCGATGGGGCGTCAGACAAAGATGTATCTTCGTGCATATATGAGAAAGAAATTGAGGCCGGTTGGCTAGAGCGGTGGCATCCCGTAAGGGGAATTTCACCACGGTAGTGCAGAAAGGTAAGGGAAATAATGTTCTCGCCTACTGCTTGCGTACCTGGTTACCTCTGATCAAGGTAAGATCAATAAAGAAAAGTGAAAATGTAAAATGAAAAGAAATGTGGCTTGACCAGGATTGGACTAATGAATGGTCCTAAAATCCTGGAGTGAAATAACGATGATGTTTTAACCAGTTACCAGCCGGTATTTATGATTTCGGTTTTGAGCTTTGCGAGGCATTGTGTTTTAGGCTGGATTTGGTCAAAAATATGAATTTTGAAAGTGATTTTGATTTTGGGAAGAAATCCCAAGTGTTGAAAAAGGCATGTTTTGGAAAATGATTTCCAAATGTTTTAAAAGAAATGCAAAATGTGAGTTTTTGAAAAAGAATGTGTTTGGAATGAATTTCCAAATATTTTGAAAAAGAAAGATGGGTTTTGAAAAGAGTTTGGACTTGGGCTCAAGATCCCAAGTGATTTCAAACAGAATAAAAGTGACAGAGGTTTCAAAAAGGAAAAGTGGATCTTTTTAAAAAAGAAAATTAGACTTTGAAAAAAAATTAAAAATTGAGTTTTATCAATTTTATAGAGATTTCGTGGTTTGGTGTGTTTGGGGTACGTACTGGGTGACTTAGACATCACTCACGCGTGCTTGTTTGGTTTTTAGGTGCAGATCGCGTGTAGTCAAGTTCTGGTGCAGGAGTCGGAGCTTCTAGTCGCACATTGAGATCCTGAAGGTGAGCCTTAGTTACAGTTATTTAATTTTACTGTAATTAGTGTAATTTTATTTATGATACTGCGATTTAGTAGCATGCCCAGGATCGGGGCGTTACAATTCCTCTGTATCATTTTTGATCAACATTAACTCCATCTTCTTCCTTATATAGTTTGGTAGTTGTAGTCATTGGTGTTTTAGCAATTTTTAAATTGTCCATATTAAATCTCTTTAACAATTCATTTGTGTAATTTTATTAGTAAATAAATATTCATTCTTTCATTTGTTTTATTTAAAATCCAAGAATGAATGTTAATTCACCTATCACACTCATTTTAAATTCTTTTTGCTTATTTCTTGACAATTCTTTACACAACTTTTCATTTGTTGATCCAAATATAATATCATCCACATAAATTTGGATCAATAAAATATCTGTCACGCCTCGTAGAGCGTGATGAATAAATATCAGTTCAACCCAACTATAAATAATTAATAAAAACTAATTAATAAAAAAAAAGCTATATCTAACCTCCCAGATCTTGTGTGTGTCTAATGGCTCCAAAATACATACACCGGGACTAGACTGCACCTACTAAGCTGTACTTGAAAACAAAATATCAAATAAAACACGTAAGTGACCTCAAGTCTCCTAGTACGCGTCCACCAAAAAACTAGTGGAAAACCATTAGAAATTGTAAAATTTTGGTCCTCAAAACCCAAATAGTAACTGAAACAAAATTCCATTCAGAAAATTTTCCAAGCAGTTTTTTTCAAACCATGCTTTTCTCAAACATATTTTCTTTCTGAAATCTTTTGCCCTTTAGAAATCATCTTCATGCATTCTGACGAAACAAAACCATAACTAGATTTCAGCCCAACACAAATCCAAACCAAACTCAAATCATATTCAAATACGACTGGAAATTAGCCTAAATCACTACTCTTAACGCAGGTAGAATCTGGCTAAAACCACAAGCCAAATCTCAAGACGATTCTAGCTTAAAACCAAACACATAGTTTGAGTCAAAACTAATAATGCCACCTTGGCCAAAAGTGACTAAGCCACAAGCAGTCAGTGAGATACCACCCTTTATCCTATTGCACTATCGTGGTGAACCTCCCCATGCTGGGGGTGTGACCATCCCAACCAACAAGCCTCACTTTAATCACCTTTATATTCTCCTAAGCATGAGGATGCGTTCTCTAATGCCCCAATTAGTGTCCAGACACCCAGGGACTCATTCCAAGGCCTAGTTAATAGTGTCTCATAGGGTAAGTCTGTCTCTTTCACCTGAGTCCCAAACCTCGGTAATCATGACTTTAGACCATTAATTGATCTCACTAGGACCTTATATCCCTATCGGTCATTACGCTACCACTACATGGATCCAGAAAAGCACAGAAATCCTTTTCAAACATGCAATTATCTTTTCAAAACCATTTTCTAAACATTTTCCATTAGAGGAATTCTTTTCCAGGAATTATTATCTAAAGCCCGAGGATTTCCACCAAAAACAATCTTATTAAATTATCATAATAAGACCATTAAGAGTAAACTTAAAAATTCAAGAGTTAATGGCCCAAGGACATATTTTGACAGACAAAATTAGGTTTGATATGCCAAAATCTCCTGATTCGACATACTGAATTCATCTAGTATGTCGATCCAGACGACTGTCAAAAACAACCGTTTGGCCAGAGCCTGAGATTGTCGGAATGGGATCCTTAGGCGGACCCATTTCTAGTGCTCCATAAATCTTGCAAAAATACTCAAACCTAGCATTTCAAGTCTATTTTCATTTGGGACAAATTTTGTCTAAATCCATTAAGTGTAGACTAAGATATCAAAATCAAAAGATGAATAACTCATTTAAATCCACTATAGCACGATTATGGAAATTCCATGAAAAATTCATCAAATGCACTTGATAAATTACTAAAAAACATGGATATGCCAAACATTCTCAAATCTAACTACTCCAACCATTTTTCATGATTTTAAAAAAAATGCATCATCCATTAATAATTGGGTTTAACAGAGAAGAGAAATCAGAGGGGACGTGTACCCAATTGAGGTCTCCGACAAACCCTTGCCCTCTCCGGTAAGCCCACCACAGCCACTAGCATCTCCCGAGCTTGCCCAACCTTAGGCAAGTCTTCCTCCACCTTCAGTGGCCACAACTCCCCCCTCTCTACCCCTGACCCTCTCTCTCACTTCTTTCCAGATTTCCTCCCTACTTTCTCCCTTTCTGGCACAACCCTCTCCTTCTCCGAGCTGTTGTTCAAATGCCATCTCCTCCTCCCTTTTGTAGCTGCCACCATTTGTCGCTACTTGCCAGCAACAATCATCAAAAATCTCGACGAATCAGTGAGACGATATGGTGTAAGGTTGTGGGCAGGGGAAAGAGCACAGTGGTTGGTAGTGCGGGCTGTGCGATACTGTGCTGAGTTGATTTAGCTCCCATTCTAGTCCCACAAACACACACACACATGGGTTACGAAACGCTAAGATACCACACAATAGGGAATATTCTAGAGATAATTATTGATATAAAAAAGGGATTACCACATAGATCAATATAAATTTATAAATTATCTATATTACAACAAATAATAATACATTACTTTGGATAATCGGTCTACCGATCTATGAAGCCAAAAATATAGTCAGGACAAATTGGGCACGGATGTTACATCCTATCGCCTTTAAAAAGAATTTGATCCCTGGTGTTTACTTCTAATAAAACAAGTGGGGGTACCGCCTCTGAACATCCTCTTCACTCTCCTAGATAGCCTCCTCCAAGCCATGGTACTGTCACTGAACCAATACAAGGGGAATGATTTTGCTTCTGAGGACTTGTTCCTTCTATTTTAAATTCTACACTACATCCTCTGCAACCGATAGGTCCTCTTGAAGCTCCTTTGGCTACACTGGTATCACCTAAGACACGCTTGCCAAGCACTTCCTTAGCATGGACACGTGAAAGACACTATGCACGTTTGACAGCTCTGGAAGCAAATCCAACTTGTATGCTACCTCAACAACTCTTCTGGAAATCTGATATGGCCTAATCTAGAGAGGGCTCAGTTTGCCTCATTTCCCAAATCGTGCCATGCCTTTGGTTGGTTTCACTTTCAAGAAAATGAAGTCGCCTACTTTGAATTCCAAGGGTCTTCGCCTCCTATCTTCATAGTTCTTCTATGGCTCTGTGTAGTTAAAAATCTTTTCTATATCAGGTCCACCTTGCCCTCGTACTGTTGTACAATCTTCAGACCCACAAGCTGCCTCTCGCCTACCTTGCTCTAATAGGTAGGTGTCCTGCACAATCTGTTATATAGTGTCTCATATGAAGCCATTTCGATGATGGAGTGATAGCTATTATTGTAGGCAAACTCAATCAACGACAGTGCTCTTCCCAGCTATCTCCAAAGTCCAACACACAAGCTCGTAGCATATTTTCTAGTGTCTGGATTTTCCTTTCTGTCTGACCGTCTGATTAAGGGTGGAAAGTGGTGTTAAAGTTCAACATTGTCCCAAATGCCTCCTATAGTGCTCCCCAAAACCAAAAGGTAAACTGGGTGTCTCTGACTGTAAAGCTCCAAACCCGGGCATGCTACCTAAATCATAGTGTCACAAGCAATTACAAGATTACAATACAAATCTAGTAACTATAACTAACTAAGGCTCATCTCCAGGAACAATGTGCGGCTAGTGGTTCTTACTCGAGCACCAGGACTAGACTGCACCTCAACCTGCATTTGAAAACCAAACAAAACTCGGGTGAGTGACATCTAAGTCACCCAATATGCGTCCCACACAAAAACCACAGCAAAATAGTGAGAAAACACAAGCCTAGACTATTCCAAAATGTGGTTTTCAAAAATCCATTCCAAAGCATCATTTGTTTTTAAAACATTTGGAATCTCTATTCAAATCCTGCCTTTTTCAAAAGCTCACATTTTCTTTTTCAATTTATGCATCTTTAAAACCTTTCATGCATTCCAAGAAATCCACATTCTCGACCAGATCCAGTCTAAATCACAAGGCCTCACAGGGCTCAAAACAAAACCATCTACATTGGCTAGCAACTGATTAAAACATAATTCTCATCCATTGCTAAAATTTTAAGACAAAACACAAGTCTAATTCTAACCAGAACCACACATTTAATTTCCACTTTCTTGTTGGTGCTACCTTGGTCAGAGGTAACCAGGCACACAAGCAGTAGGTAAGGACACCATTTCTTCTACCTTCTTGCACTGTCGCGATGAAGTTCCACGTGAGGGAGGATATTGCTCTGACCCATAAGCCTCAATTTCTTTTCATAAGCACAGGGATATTTCTTTTCCTAACGTCCCATCGGTGACCCAAACACTTATGTTCATACACCCAGGCTCAGCCTACACCGTATCAAAACTCGGTAACCACGGTCGTATTTGACAATCGATTCCATACCAAATTGTCGACGCCAATCCTTCGTGGTTCCTTACTGGCAACCACGATCGTGTCTGACAATTGGCTTCATCAGAGTCTCATACTCCTTCTACATTGTCGACACCAACCCCTCGTGGCTCTAGAACACATTATTATTATTATTTTCTTTTTAAAACTCTTGGGTTTTTTAAAATCATTACACATTCTCTTTTCTTTGCAGAGAATCATTCCCATGCGAATATGGCCCTTTATTTAGGTTCGCAGCTCAAAACCATGCATTCGTATTCATTATTGGGTCTCATGCCCAAAATTCACATCAAACCAATCACTCAACAATTTTTTCCATTTTGAGGCCTCAGGCCCAAAATCATTTCCAAATTCATTTATTTGGATTCCATACTCCTTTATATCATTTACATGGAGAAAACATCATTAATACATGCCCATCATCCATTCAAAACCATTTATTTCCATTTTTCATAATCATTTATCCATATGGGCTAAGGGTCTAGTTCAGCAAACCGAACCAAATCGATATACCGAACTGGATATCAAACACCCAGAATAGTCGACCAAATTTGGGATTTGGTCGTCTAAAAATCCCTGTTTCGGTCGACCGAATTACCTCTGATCGATCGAAATCCCCTGAAATAGAAGATTGAATATATTCGGTCTACTGAAACTAGGTTTTTGGTTGAATACTGACAGCAAATGGTATGCCAAACCCAATTTGGCATAACAAAATGCCCGTTTCCAAAAAACCTCCCCTACGCCCAAGCCACTCATTCACTGGAATTGGGACCTCCGACAGACCTAACAAACACTCCACATAAATCATGAATAAAACATGGGGTGTAGACCTCCAAGTCTACTTCAAAACCCCTCAAACCATTCACCAATCCATTAAACATGCTTTCCACAATAAAATCTTAAAGACATAAAGCTCATTTCGTAACATTGTAGCATGCATTCCATTTTCTACCAAAAACCCACGAAAATCATACAACCTAGCTTGGTCTCTACTCATTCAAGTCATTCACATCATTCCCATCATCCCTACTATTTTTCCATGATTTATCATGTATTTTACATAATTTCCATGCATTAAACCCATTTTCCCAAAACGAAGAAAAAGAAGGAAGGAAGGGGGTCGTGTACCTGGATCGGCACTCTGGCGACCTCCACCACCACGTGGTGCACCTTCAACTCTTAGTGCACTAACTCCACTTTTATCTCTCTCTCTCTCACTCACTTACTCTGGTTGTGGTTTGCTTTGGCCACGATTGTGCCCTTGACGCCATCTCCTCTGGCATTGTTAAACGTCTCTACTCCGACCGCCTCCGTGAATCCCACCGACCGCCCTCCGCTTGAGTTGACAGTGGAGGAGATAGGATAAGCACGGGGTCGTTTGTGGAGGCACGGGTGGCAAAGGAAAAGAAGAAAGGAGAGGAAGGGGACAGGCACACCCCTCATGGAGCACTATGTTCAGGCTGGTAAAGGTTAAATCTAGATCCCACACACACATGCATAAATGCCATAGCCACACAAACAGGGACCAACATCCAGCCACACATGGAGAGAGAGACACACAACAATACCAAAATATCAAATTATCCATTAGTAAACCATTTTCAAGTAGGGGTACTATCACATCCTACCCCCTTATAAGAATTAATTGTACGGTTTACATTTACTGGATAATTAGGCCCAGATGTCACATCCTACCCCCTTATAAGAATTTCATTCTCGAAATTCAACTCTAATAAAATAAGTAGGGGTACTGTCTCTAGATGTCTACCTCATGCTCCTAGGTATCCTCCTCTGTACCAGGATGTTGCCATTGAACCAACATTAATAGAATTACTTTGTTCTTGAGGATTTGCTCTTTCTTGTCTAGTATCTGAACTGCATTTTCAATCATAGACAGGTCCTCACGCAGTGCCTCTAGCTGCACTGGTATAACCTAGGATGCATCGGCCAAACACATTCTCAACATAGACACATGGAAGGTGCTGTGTACACTAGCCAACTCCGGAGGCAGATCTAGTCTGTATGCCACTTCACCAACCTCTAGTAATCTGGTATGGTTCGATATATCTGGGGCTTAGCTTGCCTCTCTTTTCGAACTGCATTACTCGTTGGGTTGGTGACACTTTTAGGAAAACGAAGTCTCTTACCTCGAATTCCAGAGGTCTCCGCCTCCTATCTGTATAACTCTTTTGTCGACTCTAGGCAGACGACAACCTTTTCCTAATTAGGTCCACCTTGTCCTCGTACTGCCATGCAATCTCAGGGCCAAGTAACGTCTCTCACCCACCTTACTCCAGTAAGTGGGTGTCCTGTAGGGTCTACCAGACAACGCCTCACATGGTGCCATCCCAATACTAACGTGGTAACTGTTATTATATGCAAACTCAATTAGAGTTAAATGATCCTTCGAGCTATCACCAAGTCCAAGGCGTATGCCCTTAGCATGTCCTTTAGTGTCAGTACGGCCCTCTCTGTCTGACCATCTGTATGAGGTTGAAAGGCTATACTAAAACTCAGCACTGTACCAAAAGCCTCTTGTAATGCTCCCTAGAACCTCAATGTGAATCTCGTGTCTCTGTCTGACATGATAGACATAGGGATACCATGCAGTCTCACAATCTCTACAGCGTACAACTCTGCTAGCTTTGCCAAGGGAAGATTTACCCTTATTGGCAAGAAATGTACCGATTTCGTAAGGCGATCCACAATCAACCAAATTGTATCATTCTTTCTTCGGATTCTCGGCAAACTCGTCACAAAATCCATCGACACATTTTCCGATTTCCACACTGGAATGTCTAGAGGTTGCAAAGTCCCTCCAGACTTCTGGTGCTCTATCTTCATCATCTGATAGGTTGCACATTTCACTACATACTCAGCAATTTCCCTCTTCATCCCAGGCCATCAGAAATTCCTTTTCAGGTCCTTGTACATCTTGGTGCTTCCTGGATGAATGGTATATCTGGAGCGGTGACATTTGTTAAGCAAACTGTTCTTGATTTCTTTCACTTGAGGCACATACAATCTCAAGTTGTACTTCAACCCACCATCTACCCCAATAGAAAAGTGAGGGGCATTCCCAGCTTCCAGCTTCCTCTAGATATCTGACACGAAGGAGTCATACTGCTGAGGGGCGGCAATCGCCTAGATCATCCTCGGGCGAACAGAAAAATTTTCCAACACAACTCTGGTAGCTCCCTGAGACTGTCTCCGAGGTCTGCATTCCACTAGCCCCTCTAACAATCTCCATTTATGGATCATTAGGCTAGCCATGACATGAGTGCGTCTACTTAGAGCATCAACAACCACATTTGCTTTCCTTGGGTGATATGACAAGCAGAAGTCATAATCCTTGATATACTCCACCTAGCGCCTCTGTCTCAAGTTCAGATCCTTTTGAGTGAAGATGTACATTAGACTCTTATAATCTGTGTATACCTCAAATTGCTCGCCATACAGATAATGCCTCCAAATCTTCAAGGTAAACACAACAACTGCCATTACCAAGTCGTGAGTGGGATAGTTCTTCTCATGATCTTTTTACTGGCACGAGGCGTAGGCCACCACTCGACCATGCTGCATTAGCACACACTCCAAGTCGGTCCCATAAGCATCACTGTAAACTGTGAAATTGCCACTTCAAGAAGGCAAAATCAAAACTGGGGCTGACATCAGATGAGCCTTCAACTCATTGAAGCTCTCCTCACAGTACCAATCCTAAGCAAAGTGCACTTCCTTTCTAGTCAGTCTGGTCAATGGTGAAGCAATCTTGGAGAAATCCTGGATGAATCTCCTATAATATCCTACCAAGCTGAGGAAACTTCTGATCTCAGTTACTGTCTTCGGTTTGGCCCAACTTTTCACAGCCTTCACCTTGGCTGGGTCTACCTTGATACCTTCTCTTGAGATGATATAACCAAGGAAGGATACCTCCTTGAGTCAAAATTCACACTTGAAGAACTTGGCATAGAACTGATGTCGTCTCAGCGTCTCCAATATGGTCCTCAAATGCCTTTGGTGGGTTAGAACATCTGGAGAATATACCAGGACGTCATCTACAAAGATGACCACAAACTAGTCCAAATAGGGCTTGAACACCCTATTCATCAGGTCCATGAAGGCAGCCAGAGCATTCGTCAACCCGAATGGCATAACCAAAAACTCGTAATGTCCATAACGGGTACGGAAGGTTGTCTTCTGCACATTTGGCTCACTGATCCGTAGCTGATGATATCTGGATCTCATGTCTATCTTGGAAAACACCGATGCTCGCTACAACTGATTGAACAAATCATCGATCCTAGGCAGTGGATACTTATTCTTGAGAGTAATCTAGTTCAACATTCGGTAGTCAATACAGAGCCAAACTGAACTATCCTTCTTTTTAACGAATAGTACCAGTGCTCCCCAATGTGATACATTGAGACGAATAAATTCCTTGTCCATAAGTTCCTACAGCTGATTCTGGAACTCCCTCAATTCTGCGGGTGCCATCCTGTATGGAGCCTTTGAAATAGGACTTGATCCTAGTACTAAATCAATCACAAACTCCACTTCCCTGTGTGGTGGTATACTAGGCAATTCCTCTGGGAAAACATCAGGATATTCCTGCACCATTGGCAAATCCTGAACTCCAAACATAGGCGAAATAGAAATAGTCACACAAGCCAAATAGCCCACACTGCCTCTTGCCAAATGATGGTAGGACTTGATTGCAGATATCACTTTTCTGGGCTCACCCAGTCTGGTGCCTTGCACCACACACTAGCCTTAGCCTAAACACTTTGCTAGAACTCTTCTCTTGGCACAATCAATCATGACTGAATGTTGTGCCAGCCAATCCATCCCCAGGATGACATTATAATCTTGCATGTCCATTAAGATTAAACTGGCTTGAAAATTCCTGTCCCCCAACTGAACATCAACTGGTGTAGACACCCCGATTTTGAGGTGATTCAATGATAAGGCTCCAATTGTTGCTTTGGATATGGCTGACCCTTGGACTAATCCCTAAGTCCACAGCAAGCCCGCAGCCCAGTTAGAAAACCAGACCAATAGGGGAGAGCACCTAGCTAGCACACCAACCTAGCACACATACCTAGCACACTTAGCTAGCACACCAACCTAGCACACCAACCTAGCACATTAACCTAGCACACTTCCCTAGCACACATAGGTGGCGCACTTAGCCAGCGCACATCCCTGGCGCACAACATTGCGCAGGCTGCGACTGCTGGCTTTCCACCTTCCTTGGCTGTTACCTCCAGCAGCGAATATGCCTTGGAATCTACCAGGCTCTTCGTCTGTGAGGCTCTCCTTATACCCGTAACTTACCCCTGAGAGTTCCCTATAAAAGGACCCCCATAGGCACCACTTGAAAGAGGACAAAAATCCTGAGAGCTGAGAATCCTGAGTAGAAACCTTGCACCCAGCCACTTTCTCCTTTGAAGCCCGACCTCTGCACGAGCTTCTCCACCGGTCCAGCGGCTTACTTTCATTCCCTGGAGCACCTTCTTGCGTCCTAGAGCCTTCCAAAGCATCAAGGATCTTCTCATCTCTGATATTGCAAGAAGGAATACTTCGTGAGGTAGGCATTCTACCTCCTTGTTATTTTCTTAATGTCATTTCAGAACCTGATGAAACATGCTTAAAACTTTACGTATGATCTGTTTTGTTCCATGTTCATGATGTTTTTATGATAACATGCTTGCATTCTATGCAAATAATCTCCATGCTAATCCATGTTTGCACTTCTAGCATGTAATCTACATGAGCTATTGTTTCCGT
>JAMKQA010025743.1:0-37202 GCA_024699735.1 Posidonia australis
AAAAAAAAAAAAAAAAAAAAAAAAAAAACACACAAAGGGTTATGAAGATGATATAATTAACAATTGTTGAAATGAAGAGTCCTAATCGTTTGTTCAAATATTTCTCTATTTTTCTGTTAACCTTTTTTGAAACATTTGCAAATGTTTGAACAATAATGCTTTAATTAGATGGCATATATTACAATCAAGGCTTGAGATAAAGTGAAAATAATTTTTGAAATTTAGAATTATTTTACCAATATTTCAAAGGTTTAAGATATACCAATTAATGTGAATGATGTGGTAAGGCTTCGACATAATCTGGTGTTTTTAATTTTTATGTGTAATTATCCATTACCAAATGTTCTATCTAACAAATATAATACCACAATTGTAAATCCATCCAACCATTTACCTCTAAAAATGAAAACTATCTAACTAAATAAATGTATATACCACTAAAACTATACAATGTCAGTTTATTTGTGGTTGATTATTATGTTGTTAGATCCACTAGTTGAGGACTTGAATTAAGTTGATTTTCTAAAGTCTAGGATTCACCTCATCGACCCTCTATGGTATGGTATCATGCATACATAATGGTATGATGAAAGATACTTGACATCTAAGAAACATGTGGTTCCATGGCAACATGAGGGAATATTGTCGTCTTGGCAGTTGACATTTTATTTTCATTTTTATTCTGTGACATCTAACCTTGTCGATTGAATTATAGAAAAACGAAATATATAATCAAAGCTAGGAACAAAAAGATGTTACATTATTGCATGCACTAGTATAATAAATAAATAAAAAATAAAAGATAGACTTTGTCCTTTACGTAAGGTGAATGCGATGCATTGGGAAATGGTAGATCAACAACGATCTATCAATACATGGAATTGTAGGTGAAGAAGGTGGCTACGATGGAACAGATGCAAATAAGGAGAGATGGAAGTAACGTGGCATTCAAAAGCATGTTCACACCAAGGTAACCAGCAAGTGTTATTGTTCCATCAGCAAGTACCCTAGCAAGGGTTCCGGCTTCAGTTGATAGTAGGCCACCATTATAGGTTCCACGAGCAAGTCGAGAAGACATAACTTGAGAAAGCAGTGACAAATTAACACCTACAAAAAGCAAAATGGTAGTATTATTCAAAGCTCACAAAAAATAACTTATTGAGAATAAGGAACCCAGACAGACTTCTCATGATAAATTGTTGTTTGAGAATAAATACAAAGTAATTTCTATTTGATGAATAATTGCTAAAATGAAGACATTTCTAAAGATCCGTTTGATAGATTTTTTAGATAGCTTTTGAACATATAGTTTCTTCTTAAAAGTTACAATGATCCAATAGTTCTATCAAACATTACCAACTTCTCAAAAGCATATAACTTTTGAAACAATGATTCCTTTGTATTTTCAGAAGTTAAAGTATAATAACTTTTAACTAGAAACTAATTCCTAACCAGAAACTAACTTCTACCTTAGTTTCTAGAAATATAAAAGAATCGCAGTTTCAAAAGCTACATGCTTTTAAGAAGCTAATAGTGTTTTGTAGAACTGTTGGACTATTGTAGCTTCTGAAGAGAAGTAATATGCTCAAAAGCTATCCAAAAGTTCTACCAAAGAGATCCTAAGTCTATTGGTTCATTCACATAAAAGAAGAAAACTAATAACTTTTGCAAAGTTTATTTGTTTGATAAAATAATCAATAAATTTAAGAAAAATGAATAATCTCACCCTCAAGGACTTCAGCAGCAACAAATGTAATCAATGCTGATACAACATACTGTGGGATAGTATAAGAATGTGTGATATTGAAGCTCAGAAGTATCCCAATGAGAACCACTATTTCAGATGCTAATAAAATTTGCCTGCAGGAAATTACCAAATACAGATATTATGTGCTATGGATTACACCAAAGCCTAGAATATGACATAGATTAACTTTTAATCACCAATAGCCAAATGTAGATGATATTAGAGGCAACTCAAGAATTCCTATTTCCAATGCTAAAATGCACCCTGTGGAAAATAGTCTGCTTTGATTTTAACCTGTGGTAAAATTATCGAATAGAACTAAATAAAGTTCTACAGATTCATAAAATATAATACACGACTATCAAACAGAACTAAATATAGTTATACACATTCATAAAATATAATGCACATAAATTATAGTGAAACAACACTTTTTCAATAAAATATTGAAAAACTACAATCATGAAATTAAAGTGAGTTTAATTTCTACATTGAACTCAACCATACTTTTTGCATACCTACTAATGTTGGAAAGCATTGTTCATTACTAAAAAAGCATTATTCAGTATTCATGGATGGAAGTTTCCATAGAGCCTAAAACACTAGTAAACTACAAAAACACTTTTCAATTGATAGAATGGTTAGGATTGATCCCTATATTTATTTGGCTCTGATACCACATAGAAACTAACATAAGAGAATAAATTAGCTTAACATAATGTCTCTCCTACACATAAATATGGGTGATGAAAAGAGTATAAGATAATTACATAGTAATCCAAAAAATCTAAGAAAGATAAGAGATATACTAGGAACCAAATTATCCTAATTATCTAATTATTATAATTTTATTCTAATAGAATAACTATATATTATAATATTTAGTTAACCAATCTATCCCAACATCAGCCATACATTTCCGAGCCCCATAGGTTCAGGGCTTTAGTAGCAATTCCATCTGAAGCAATAAAAAGGATATCGTTGATGGGGCTACATTTTCTCTTCTTTTTTTTATATTTTTCATGTGTGCCTGCATTAGACAACTTTATCTACAATTCTAGATCCCAGTTACATGCCAGATAACATTCTACATGAACAAAGAATGTCATATATGAAACAATTATTTTGAAAACCATTTATTATCATCAAATGTGAGCTTACCGATCTTCAAACATGTTGCTAATGTAGCTTCCAACAGCGACATTTACTGGGAGAACTGTTATTCCAAGCAATGCAAGAAATATTGCCACTGAACTTGTAGACCATTTGAAGTAGAATGAAGTAATGACGCTGGATTCAGAAAGTAAAATCTCCATTGCATACTTGAGCATGAAATAGATCAACAATTGTACCTATTATATGTTAAAAATGATAGTGAGGAACATCATTATATATAGTCTTTAATCTAGAACATTCAAGTACTAAAAATACATAGAACTAACTTGTATAGTCTGATAACAGAAAGAGTTACTAAGCTGAAGAGCATCACAACAAGATGGAAACTTTTATAATGTGCTTATATTCATTTTTGGCTATTGTAAAATTTCATATTTAGATTATGAACTAAGTTGAACCCATAAGTTAGCTTTAATTACAATCACCATCTTTTTTACCCTCTCTAGAAATGCATTTGGATCCTTAAGATTCAAAATATGGAGAAAACAATAAAAGAATAGTGGAAATTATTGAAAAGGAATAATGTTTTGACTTTAAGAACTTGGAAAGAAACTTACCTGAGCCTATCAAGTCAAACTCCTAAAGCCTTATCACAGCAATATATTGTCAGCTTAGAGAATTCATTTAATATCTATAATCTGGCTAATTTTATTTTATGACTACTTGCCATGTAATCAAAGATCGAGACTAGATTCATGCATCAGAAGGTCTGTAATATCAGTACTTATGAAAGGGGCGAGGTAGGATGAGCTATTGTAGAGCAACCACAGAATATCAGAGCATTATGCACAATCTCTAAACAAGAACTGCTGAAGAGAAACTAGAAGCACATTCTACTTTGGCATAATGCAAACCACAAGATAACAACCACTTTTAATTTTCAATCAACAGCATACAAATAAAAAAAACATGCACTTAAATGAAGTTGTAATACATTATCTGTTATGTCAATATATGCTGCAATAATTAGACATCTGAATGTGAAGATAATAATTAGACATGTGGATATGAAGATAAAGTGGGAAACTAACCTTCACAGAGGGTGTCAAAAGTCTATACGCAGACCTAATTGATGTTGCAGGTTTTCGCGATTCTTCAATGGCTTCTTCACTTTCATCATTATCTTGGTCTTCGTCCTCATCTTCTTGTTTCTCCTCTGAGTTCTGGAGCAATGGTTGTGCAAGACCTTTCTCTAGAGCCACACTGTCCACAACATCTGTTGTTACACCTGTATCATGTCCATCATTACCACTGGAAATATGTTTTGCTTAAAGTCATTGACTGGCTAACAGAAAGAAGATAAATGTGTAAACTGTATAAGAGTGGAAGCCAAATCTAGTACGATAATAAGATCACATATTCTCATTAAGTCATATGCATTTCTCATATTCTGCTTTGACTTAGGGTTATGTTTCTCTCTCTTAATTTCACATAATTAAAATATTTGTGCATATCTCACAAGTAAAACACCATTCTGTCATAGCTGGATCAGAAACAACAGATTTTCAAAGCAAAATTCTAGCCAACATTGTTGAGAAATCAAATTATGAACATAGAGAGGAGGTTTGCTCTTGGTGAAGTCATAAGTTAAGTGAGAATTAATAATTCTCCTTTCATCTTATGGAGATGGAGAACAAAAAATAAAATCTGAAAATATATAAATGGATGGTTGTAAGATTTTGGAATTTGATTAACTGCAAACCTTCAGTGAGAATTCAGAAGACCATAACGTATAAACTGTTCAATGGTGATTTCACGCTAGAGAAAATTTGACACTTACAAAATGGGGTCGAAGGTTAAATGGAGTATGGACTATGGAGAGGTTCAAGATCAAAGGATTGTTGCCCCCATCCCCTTTTGTAATTCTAGGTCCTTAGATCCAAAGAAAAATGCTGCTATCCTTCTCATTAATGTCAGCAACTATTGCCAAACCACATAAACCATCCCCTTTCTATGGTCATGTTCAGCAATTTGAATTATTCTTTTTAGCTTATATTTGCACCAACCATGCAACTTCAAAAGCATCTCAATTTGGATATCAAATTTAATAATTGAGCATATTTTTTAGCTTCAAGAAACATGATGCATCAACATTCAACAAGAAACCTCAAATGCTTATAATAATATTCAAAGTTGCAGAGACATAATTTTATGATAATTTTGATTGGAAAAGAAAAAATAGATATATTAACATTTTAAGCAACATGTGTAATGAAAGTAAATTTATTATTTTACATAAAAAAATCTAGAATATATAAGTTTACGAGTGATTGAAAAAATAATAGTATTGAATAAATAAGTTATTTTGAGGTAGATTTCTAAAAATTCCGTTTAATTGCCTCATTCATCACAAAGTTGACTTATTCATTAATATCAACTTGACTGCACACCAAGGAGGCAAGGAGTATCAATACTCATGTGTTATGATGATATGTGGCAATACGTTAAATCTCAACAGAAAGTAAAGATGCTGATAAAAAACAATTAGAAGAGATCAATCCCCTACAATACATCTATCAACCCCACTATTTGAAGAAAGATGTCTGCAAAAAATCATGAACGCTTAATATTTACCCGATTCACCTCCTTGTGGAAAGTGGTCGTCGAATGGTTCACTATCTGGCTCTTTAAAAGAAATACATAACCAAAGCAAATAAATAAGCCAAGTGAAGGCCATCACCCATCCTGGCAATGTATTTTCATTAATTGAGAAAATGTATAACTTGAAATTAGTTTGAAGTACGCCTGCAAGAGCAGGTCCGCAAGCCATTCCAAGAGCACTAGCGCTAACAAACCCAGCTGAAGCTTGCATTCTCATTTTAAGGGGCACACAGTCACTGATATAACGACGGTTAACAGCTCTAGCAGAACCTAATCTGCATTTGATAAAAAAGTTCATCTCAAATGCTGCATAACATGAGGAAGGTATAAAATATAATTGACATGAATCTGCTATTGATCTTCCAAAGAGATGTGCAGAAGCACAAGATAGAGTTCACAAACCAAACTTGTAAAGAGGTTGGTGTTTGGGAATCTTGCTTAGCATGGTAATTTTATCTATTTCATGCATTATTTTGACTAATTTACCTTTTCTGAAAAAGAACAGAATTATCATTATTTTTTCTAAATTACAATCTACAATTTCTAAATGTATCAATAAAGCTGATCACATACATCTGGGATGAGATTTTGATACAAAGCGTATACAACCTACAAAGACAATGTCAACTTTGCCTGAGTTGCTGATAGAATTTTTACCACTATATATGTGAAAATAATTGGATTAACTACAAAGACAATGTCAACTTTGCCTGAGTTGCTGATAGAATTTTTACCACTATATATGTGAAAATAATTGGATTAATCAACGATGATAATAATAATTTTTACACAGTAAGGAATCATGAATATTCAAAGTTATAGCACCAAACTGTTAATTACGAGTCTAATAAGGTTAGGAGTATTTACTTGTTATATTTAGGCTATGAAAAGAAACTCCAGATCATCAAAACCAAATATAGAACTGATAGAATGTATGTAATAAAGGAAGTTGATATGGTCATCTAAATCATAAGTGCAACATGTAGCATGCTTGACCCTAGAGGAGTAGAAAATGATCAATATGAAGGATTTATAAAGACAATAGGAAACAGAGAACATTACCCACAGAGTAGGCGACCAATCAAAAGAACTGTGATGGAATTAAGGTCAAAAGCCCATGCATATAATAGATTGCCAATAAAAAGCACAATGCTGCTAAACATGAGAGGTTGGTAGTAGGATCTGTTTGACCATGCACTAAAATAGACTGAAGAGAATACTTGCGCAACGGCCATTGACCCAATGATGACCCCACAAACTGTAGCTGCAGCTCCAAGACTCATTGCATAGTCATCTGCTGTAGGAACAATAATATAGGTGTTCACCATATAAAGGAAGGTGTTTGCCAAGTTCAACAGAAGTGATTGAAGGTGATATTTTTTGTCTTCAATCTGCTCCTCTTCTGCAGTAGGTATCTCTTCTTGAATAATCAGTGCATGCGCTCCTAAATACTGAATCAAATTTGTTGTATGTGTCAGCTTGTCAACAGCTGCTTTTATTGACTCAATAACAGGATCCTGCAGTAAACAATAAACGTAACTTGATGTCAAAGAAAAACTACACAAAAAGGTTCATGAATAAAAGGTCAACAACAATATCTACCTTCAAGACAACAGATGGTTGATCATAAATTGATAAGTAGCTGCCCTGGCGGTCCTGAAGTTCTACTAGGTTGCGAGATAAAGCTCCTACAACAGCACCTATGCCCTGAATTATTTCATTAGTTAAATTATATTTAGACATTTTACATGTTTAGGGATTCTAGGATAATATATTATTAAAAACAAGAAAAAAATAATTCCCCAGCTCCAGATCCTCTACCTGTACATTAAGTGGTGACAAATCATAGAAAATCCAGCATAATATAAAAAAAAATTGTTTATTATGATGGTTTCACATCACTGCTAACATTTACTACAGTGCAACAGAGAGAAATACATAAATGGCATATAAAGATTACCACATGCTTGAATACTTGTTGTAGCTGAGAATAAGGATGGTTGGATCGAGTTGTCAAATAGTGATCAGTAAATCTATAGCCAAATCGCTTATCAAACTTCTTCAATATTTTTCGAATACCAGTTGCATTCATATCAACAAATTTAAGTAGTTTTAGGAGATCAAGTCCCACTGCTCTATATGCTTCTCGCAGAAGAGTGATATGTGATATATCAGGCTGTTCTAGAAGTGCTGCATGTTGTTCTCCCAACTCTTTGATCCGGCTAGCAAGATGTCCTTGTTGTTCCAACATGAAAAGTACAATCTTTTCAATCTGAAAGAATAGCATGAATCAACATTTAGCTATAGTAAGCTTCACTAAAGCATGAAAATAACAACAATTTTATATTACTAGAAGAGTAGTAGCATGTTCTGAAGATAACAAGATAGACATTGAAATTTGGATTTTCTCCCATGACCTGCGGCCCGAACATGGCACAACCTGGTTTGGGCCAAACATGGCTCGAGTCCGAGCCCAAACCCAACCCGACTCAACCCAGGCCCTTTTTATGACCTGACTAGGTTTAAGCTCAAAATAGACCCTAAATAAAAATAAGTAATTTAAGATAAAATTATTTAATAATATATTATATATATATAAACATGTGACAATTAAAATATGGGCGTCCATATTAAAGAAGCGGATGACGATTCCATAAAAATGGAACTTCATTTTGTTAGTAGACATCTATTTTTGTTAATAGACATCCACTTTTAGTTTTTTATAATTTTTTAAACATTATTAAATCAATTAAGATTGATCCAAAATCAGACACAGTGTTGGCCCAACTCGAAATGAATTAAGACTAACCCGAAATAGGGTCAAGCCTTGGAAATTTCAAACTGGGCCATCCAAGCTAAAGATAGGCAATGATACAATATCACTTGAATGGGATAAAAGGATCTTATTACCAACAACACACTTATAATGAAATATAACAACTTGATGAAGATAATATGGTATTGAAGGATAATAAATGTTTTCCACCATCCCAATGAAAATTTTGCCACTTTGCTGCTTTCAGAATTACTGAATGAAGAATGGCTAGAAACAAAGCCTGATGCATTAGTCTATAGATGCAAAATCGCTTCCCATAGTCTCACAATCTGAACCTCCTAAATGCCAAGAGTGAGTCAGTTACACTTCTGATGGCCACACTAATCAGTAATATTGCAATCTCAACATAACAAGTTGGTTATGAGCAATGTTTGCACCTTAATGTCATGGTATCAAAAAAGACATTTTGTCCAAATTAATGTTTTAAAAGTGATCTAGAGGATGTTGGTATCATCAAGACTAGAAAAGGTATTTATGCCTAAAACTTAGGGACACCATTCTTTGATCCAATGCAAAGCTCCAATTGTAAACCCATGAGGGATATGGATTTGCTAATCAAATTTCTCAAGTTTTTACCATAGACATAAGTTCCATTTATAAGATCAAAACATATCCCCTACACAACAACGTTGGGTGAATATTCCCTATTCTTTTTCCATTTTAATTGACAAGTTCTCACTGTGAACTACAACAAACCAAGACAATGCCAGCAGGGTGGAAAATGGACTTTGTGACCGGACTTTGATTTGCAATTTAACAAAAAGAAAGTTCCATCAGTACTGTTTATTTATACTCTGTTCATAAGAATAACAAGTAATATTTGCAAGATATTAATGTAAAGCATCAGTAATTTTTTGTCTCAAGAAACTGATAAGTGATCAATTTATTGAATATAGATGTTAATTTCTTAAGGTTCGCTTGTAAACCAATTCCTACGAAGACAATTCTTCCTAAATCAATGATTTTGATTGTGGAAAACCTCCTATGATTCTGATTTTATGAAAATCATGCAATATGAGCTTTCTAGGGAAGCATCATGTACATTCAAATATGATCACCTCCTAGAATTAATATCTACAATAATCAACTAGATCCCGGAACATTCGGAAATGATTCTGGACCCAAAGCAATGCAGTGAGAATCTAAGAGAGGGAACCTGTTCATGTTTATAATAGCACAATTCTAACAAAAATCAACACTTAGGGTTTACAAAAACCTCCACTGGTTTTGAATTTGATGGCCCTTAATGTAAGATAAACCAAATCAAGAATTTTAAATGGTAAGAGTTCTAGATAAAACTACTATGACGAGACAGTTCTATAAAATAGATTAAGTTAGACGCATAGCTGTAAGCCTGTAATTCCAATAATACTTGAAACTTGGTGGGTGTGTAATATTTAATGAATTTTGAAAATATGAAATATCCTGCCTTGCAACCAGAATTGTACGATTTAAAGACTAAATAAAAAAACTCTAACTATTTTGGTAACATTTACAAGAGGTTTCCCTTCTAAAAAGCTTACCGAGCATGGGCCTGGTTGCTGATCAAGAAAACATGGGGAGAAAACTAATTCTGGAATAAAAAAACATGAATAAACAAAGAGCACATTACTGGTGTTATATTTGGTCAAGCGATTGGTCATTCAAGACTACTGCGATATATCCAAGAGCACAACATGTAGAATAATGTAAACAAGGAAAAAGAAAAGCATATCCCAAGAGAAGTTTGTGAAAATATCCAATAACAAATATAGACATTGGACTTAGCAAGTTGTACGACAATATGACCATAAATTTCAGCAAAGTTGTTCTAGAAAATAGTCACAATTAAATGCGATGAACACAAATTGTTTGAAAAAGTGGTTATTTACTAATTAAAAAGTAAGAAGTACTTGGAATAAACTCTTTCATCCAGCCTTTGAAAACAATTTTTTTCATTATCCAACCTGCAATAGGATCTTGAATCTAATAATTCTTTCTTTGAAAAAGTTGTAAAAATTCAGTAAATACTCATGACTGAACTCATAGGGCATGGTTCATTTATTTGACACACAAACAAGAGCAGATTGCTGTGTTGGAGAGGTTACATGAATATGTGCATTGGTGCGTACTAGCATATACATTCTGCATGCATGCATGGACATAAAGGATAGAAAATATGCAGCACTTTCTGTAATTCTATGTTGATTTTAAGACAAACCTGGTCATCAAGCATCCTTGAGAACTCTTTGAGAACATGGCGACGATCTTGTGAACCAGCCTCGAGCAATTGTTCATACTGTTTTACTTTCTTTTTCATTAACTTGTAGTTAATATAATAGCTGATGGTGATAAAATACAAATATTTGAGAGAAGTTAGACTTTAACATGAAATAAATTATTTGAGAGAATAATTTCATGGATATAGATTCCACATTTTATTGGAACCAAAAAACAGAGTTACTAAGCTAAACAAGCATCACATATTAATAGGATAGTAGCTAAAGAATGACTAACAAGAGAAAACTAACCGTAGTACTTGTCATTTCACTAAGACAGTAAAACTAAAGTATGCAAATTGAATCTTTCTATCATGCGGAAGAGTATTTTCTTTCATGTTTTCCAATAAAAATACAGAATGCCATTTGTGGCCCTTGCAAAAAAAAAAAAAATTACGGCCTATACACAAGTTATAAACATGTTAATAAAAATATTCCACTTTCTTTATTGTGGGGAACTTTTCAAAGTCTACTAATTTGACAAACAGCAGTTAGTATAATGTGGTGCTGCAAGCAAGTATTACCAATGCTACTTACAATCTATGAAATGTAGATATATCTAGACCCCTCCATGTGACTATATCATGTCCATGGTCTCAAATATTTCCAATACTACTTACCAATGGACACAACACCGACATGACACCAACATAGAAGTTTTGTGAACAAAGGTGAACTTTTTTACTATGTTCCACCGACACACTAATATTTTGTAGACACGTGTTTGTTTTTTAACTTGCCGAAATCCAGCACATTTCCAACATTAAAAGTAATGATCATGTCCATATTAGATACCAACAACTCAACAGGTACTTTCATACGTCTGTCAGTCAGACAATCCAAGAGCATACTTGACTTTTAAAGATGTAGTTAGACTTATTGAGTAGGATTATGTGCGTGTGTTTATGTAATAGGGTAATTGGATATACTTATATATATATATATATATACATGTAACCCTATTAATCAAGTATCTTTTTCTTTTCTCTCCCTTTACATGGTACGAGAGCACCTTGGTTGCTTAAGGCTCCATTGACTTCATTATCAAGAAACGGTACATGGTTTGGTATTTGAATAGAGTCGGGGTCCAGCGCTTCTCTAGTGGTAGGATGGTAGATTCTCATCACTTGTTCTTCCTCCAACATGCTATTAAACTTGGTTTGGTCTCCTGTGTGTCTTTACAGTTGGCGATGTTCAAGAAAAAATCCTAAGGCCTCCTTTCACCACCGACCACCACTCCACCTACCTTTGTTGGCATCGACAGGCCTTCTAACCTCTTTCTTGCAACCATTCATAGCTTCTAGCCCTTCCTCCGTAGCTGTTCAGGGCTTCTAGTCCTTCCTTTATCGCCGTTCAGGGCCTTAAGCCCTTCCTCCGTCACTGTCTAGGGCTTCTAGCCCCTCCTCTGCCATCAGCCAGGCTTTCCGGTCTCTCCAGTGGCCTCTCTAGAGTCACCCTCTCTTCCAACAACAGTCAGACAGGCTGGTTGCCCTATTTCCTACCACCGACAACCTAGGCAGTGGCTTCTGCTACTAAATAGCCTATAAGAAGGGTTGTATCTCCTCTATTTGTCTACCAATGAGGGTGGAATTTTGTTGTCAACCTGTCCTACTACCTTCCAAATTGTCTTAGGTCATCCAAAAATCTATCTTCTACCTTGTAAGAAACTGCTGCATCACCAAATATTATCGATTTGACTCCAAATAAGTCTAGACAGACATTCCTAGAAAATAATCATGACATCTAAGAAATCACTTATTAAAAATCTTAGCAGAACCTTTAAGAAATTGAATGGGAAGAGCTACTTACTGTGGGTAAAGAGTTTTTAGACCTTGCTCGTCGTAAAATCAAACACCTCACACAACCATCTCCTGATGCGAAGGATGGTAGCTATGAAGATTGGTATGCAGATGTCCGACGATAGTTTTTTAGATTATGAACAATATGAATCCAAATGTTGCACGAGTGATGCTTCTACGGCCTACGAAAAAGATCTAGGATATCCTGAATAAAATGTACGATTATGAGAAGAACATCTCCTATGTATTTGAAATATATGAGCAAATTTTCACACTATACATAAGAGATAGTTCAGTTCAGGATTATTTTGCTACTCTTCAAGCTATTCAGGATGAGCACGATGTGTATCAGTTGTTGGCACCCAATGTTACTACTGTGTTGATATTGTAAGGAGCTAGCGATTACAGCCTACCTTTTCAGTTTGAGTCTAGAGCTTTCGTCTCAGGTTCGAAGGTAGATTTTTGAAAACGACTCCATACTAGATCTTGAGACCACCTTCTCTCATGTTTTACGTATCTCCACTAGTGCTGTTGCGTCTACTTCCGTTCACTCTATCATGTCTATTACTCGTAGTCGTGGTTGTAGCTCCGATCGAGGAGCCGACATAGATGGACAAATTGTCGAGACTGTCTGCCATGTGAGCACTATAGTCACATAAACCACAAATCAGATCGAGGTTGGGAGAAGTTTGGGAGACCAGATTGAGCACAAGTTTCTACTGAGACACAGAATACATCAATTGTACTCCTACTGCTAGTACTTCAATGGTGAGCCTATCTTAGGAGGAGTATACTCAGCTTCTTCAATTTTAGAGTCACCAATCCTCTACTACCATGGCATCACATGCTACTACCCCTGCCTCAAGTACTTCTGCCTTGTTAGCCTCAAGGAACAGTTCTTGGATCATAGACTTAGGAGCACCATCCTACATGATAGGTACTATTAGCATTTTTATCGGTCTATCCCAACTACCTAATATTAGATCTGTTGTTATTACTGATGGTAGGGTTTATCGTGTCTCTAGATAAGGTATTATTCGTGCTACGTTATAGTTAATATTTGACAAAATTCTCTGTCCCTGACTTTTCTCTTAACCTTTTGTCCATTAGTGTCATTATCAAATAACTACTTTGTTATGTGACCTTCTTTCTCTTTCATTGTACCTTTTAGGATTTGCAGACAGAGAAGAGAATTAATTTAGGACGTGAATAGTGCAGAGGTGTCTACTTAATACTTAAAGATGAACTACCTCGAGGAATTACGTCATTAGCATCCACAGTGGAATTGCCAATTCTCTAACATCGTCGCTTGGGTCATTTGTCTCATCGAATATTGTAGCAGGTACTTCCTTAGGTATTTGTTTCTTTTTTTGATTGTCAGTTTTGTGAGTTAGGTAAACAACACCATGCTACCTTTCATGGTTTTCATTTTGTTCGTAGTCAGAGTCCTTTTGAGTTAGTACATTATGATGTGTAAGGTCTTACTAGGATATCTTGTATTTGTTCATATATATTATATTGTGTTTATTGATGATTTTTCTTATATCTAATGAATTTATTTATTAAAGGATAGAGTCAATGTAATTGATATCGTAAAAAAAAATTTTAAATAATGAATCAATATTCTATTACCTTCACAATTATTCGCATCGATAATGTCTTGGAATTTACTTAAATGAGCCTACAAAGTTATTGCGAGTCTTTAGGTGTTATGCATCAAACCATTTGTCCACACATATCTTAGCAAAATAGTGTTATTGAGCGAAACATCGACATATTCTTGATGTAACTCGCTCCATCATACTTGAGATACATGTTCCTAAGTATTTATGCTCTGATGCGATTTTTACTACTTCCTATCTTATTAACCACACGTCATCCACAACACTTAGGAGGAGGGGAAGATTCCACTACAACGGTTACATCCAAACGTGGAGCTCTTCCCTCTTCTTCCATGAGTTTTTGAGTGTGTTGCCTTTGTTCAGAATTTGACTCCAAATCTTAATAAATTGGCTCCACGATCTACTTGATATGTGTTTATCAGCTCTTGTACTTAGCAATGGTATAGGTGTTTTATTCCATCCACTATGAAGTATATCGTGTCTGCAGATGCTATCTTCTTTAAGATTCAGAGTTTCTTTGATAGTGTTGACTCTTCATCAAAGAGCACTCTTTTGCTTTCTCTAATAGAGTCCTGTGGTATTGATGCTGTTGACTCTACTATTATAGAAAAAGAGACATCTCATCCTTTACAGGCATATCATTGATGCCAACGATCTCTTCCATTACCTCCAATCATTACTTCCTCAACGTCTGTAAATCTACTACTTATAGACCTCAAGATGTCAATTGTCCTTAAAAAAAGGTACACGTGCCACCATTACTCATCCTATTTTAAATTTTGCTACCTATGATAAACTTCATTGTGCCCTTCGTGTCTTTGCATTGTCCATTTCTTTTGAGTTACTTCCGAGGAACTACCAAGAGACTCTATTGTTACCTCATTAAAAGGTAATTATGGATGAGGAGATACAGACATTAATGTCGCATGGCACATGGAATTTGATTCCTAGACCTACAGGATCTAATATAATCGCTTATTGATGGGTATTTACTGTCGAGTACAAGCCAATTGGTATAATGGATAAGTACAAGGCTCACTGGTAGCACGTGGATTCACACAGGAGTATGACGTTGACTATGTAGAGACTTTTTTACCAGTAGCACGACTAAACTCCATAAGTGTCATTCACTCTATTGTTATAAACTAGCCCTCAGAATTTAGTCAATTGGATATGAAAAATGCTTTCTTATACAGTGATTTTACAAAATAGGTGTTTATGGAACAACCTCCAAAGTATGTTGCTTAGAGAGAGCACTAGATTTGTCTATTCAAGAAAGTAATTTATGGCCTCAAACAGAGTCCATGTGCTTGGTTTGAGAAATTTAGCAGTATTGTTATTGTTAGTGGTTTTCAGCATTATACTATTGATCACTTTGTTTTTTACAAACGGACAGAGAGCAACTGTGTGATACTTGTTGTATATGTAAATGATATTCTGTTGACTGATAGTGATATTGCAGGCATTCAGAAGACAAAGACTACTTGTAGGTACACTTTATCACAAAGGACATGGACCAACTTAAGTACTTCTTGGATATTGAGTTTGCTTATACTAGAGACAGGATGGCACTATCTCAAAGAAAATATATATTGAACCTCTTACAGGAAATAAGTTTGCTAGGATGCAAATCAGAGATCACTTCATTTGATCAGAGTCTAGGCTTCGAAGATAGTTTGTCACCACTTCTTAAACATACTAGTAGATACAAGCATTTGATTGGGAGGTTGGATCTTTTGTAGGAGACAAGTTTGCTGAGGCGTAAACCGGAGACCACTTCATTTGATCCGAGCCTAGACTTCGAGGATGGTTCGTCACCATTTCTTAAAGATACAGATAGATACAAGCGTCTGATTGAGAAACTGATTTACCTGACTGTCACATAACCAAATATTGTATACATTGTTAGTGTACTCAATCTGTTTATGAACGAATCGAAGATAGTACACTGGCAATGAGCTTTACAAGTGTTATCTTACATTAAGAAAGTCTCTGGTAAAGGACTGGTTTATAAGAAGAATAGTCACCTATGCATTAAGACATACTCAGATTCTAGCCATAAGATCGAAAGTCTATTTCAAGTTATTGCTTTTATGTTGGAGGCAACCTCATCACGTGGCATAGTAAGAAATAGAAAGTCGTTTTTAGATCTAGTGCTGAATCTGAGTATTGATCCATGGCACAGACTGTTTGTGAAAGAATGTAGCTTTATTCACTCTTGACAAAGCTTGACTTCTCCGTGAATGTACCCACACCCATATATTGTGATAGTCAGGCCACTATCTACATTATTAATAATCTAACTTTTCATGAGCACACTAAACATGTAGAGGTGGATTGTCATTATGTTCGAGATATGGTAATGAAGGAGATTATCTTTACTTCCTATATGCAATCCTCAATTAGTTTGTAGATATTTTCACAAAAAAACTTAGTGTTAGACCTTACGATTTTCTTTGTATCAAGCTAGACATAATAAATATATATGCTCCAACTTAAGGAGGAATATTAGACTTATTGTGTAGGGTTATGTGTATGTGTTTATGTAATAAAGTAATTGGATATTCTTTTATATCTAGTCCTATACATATATTTGTAACCCTACTGATTAAGTATCTCTTTCTCTTCTATCGCTTTACAAATGTCATTTAATATATGGATATTTTTCACGTATTTTGAGATACTTTTTACTGAACATAATGTTAGACACTTCAAAGACATCACTACATGCATTTAGAAATAATAAATAAATTTCGATATAATCAATTGCATAGGCCGACAAGTATTTACTTTGCAAAATAAATGTGATTTAGTATGATACAATATATTACACAATTAACCAAATAGCTTGCAGCTTCATGTCTTTCTTACTAGCCATGATTATTTTTTGGGAAATTTTTACTAGTCATGATTGAGATGGATATTGTACAAATGATCCAGAAATATATGAATATATATTTATTTATTAAAGTACCCTAGATGTATTCTATCCTTATTTAAAAGAGAATTTTCATGTTCAAGTAACTTTTTTGTTATTTTGCACATATCCTCAATTCCTCATCAATTTTCTTCATACCTTGCAGATTAGTTACGAATGTATTTGCCAAGTCATTTATTTAAAGGAAGATACCAACAATTTCAATGATTTATTTAAGAAGATATTAATATATTGGAAGCACAAATTGGTATGTGGCAAAACCTACTAAAATGAGGATGAGCAAGGCAAGGTTATCAAGGTGCCTAAGCACTTAACAATCACTAAGCTCCTATTTAGATGTAAAATAAGAAAAATAAGAATAAATAGAAAGTAGTATTAGTATTCTGATGGTATTGTTATTCAGTTTGGAAGTAATTTTCTTTTAA
The DNA here is from genome assembly GCA_024699735.1 of Posidonia australis. Lineage (NCBI taxonomy): Eukaryota > Viridiplantae > Streptophyta > Magnoliopsida > Alismatales > Posidoniaceae > Posidonia > Posidonia australis. Next base: position 17,403 of record JAMKQA010025743.1, read on the forward strand.
AATTGAATAAATGTGTATAAGGAGATATTCTGGTTTGGATAAAAAGTAGAATAAGTATCAAAATAAGTATTAAAATAAGTGAAAAACATGTAGATTAATAATAATCAACTTGATTATTAAGATATATATCTAATTTAAAATATGTATACATTATATTATATATGTATTAAGTTTTAGATAAAAAATAAACTTAGCGGAATAATTTTATTCTACCTTTCTTACAGAATAACTATCCTGGAATAAGTAAAATAGAATAGGAATTACTATTCTACCTTTATTTCACTTTTTAATTTGCCAAACGGAATTACTATTCCAATTCTGTCTTTATTTTGTCTTTATTCCTACATCCAAATATGAACCTAAGGTTGCCTATACACCATAAATAAATTAAATAAAAAGGAAAATTCAGATTTTTTTTTCCCTACATATTATATTATTATATGTAATTATGCTATGATATATCCATTCTAAACACAATTAAACACTAACACGTTGAAATATACAAAAAAAACATTTAAATAAACATACAATAGGAATCAGAAAAAATCAATATATGGTTGAGTGTTGAAACGTCCAGCTTGCAAAATCTAGATGCCTTGGTAAGTATGGAGCACGGTACTAGAAGTTAAGGTAGTTATTCCAGAAGTATATATCCAAGATTTTTTTCTTTTGATATAGATAAAAATATAAACAATTAATAAGGAGCATACCTACTCCATTCTTCAACTCGGTTAGCGTGAAGCCTCTTACAAAATCTAACCATATTTTATCTGTGAATAAAACTGCACAAAAGAAGTAAGCAGCAATCAGAAACTACAGGTGGATCAATATTAGTGAAAATTTCCACAAACTACGACCGCACTAGAAATCAAACACCATATTGTAGCAAAAAAAAAAAACCTACGACAAATGTGTCAATGACACCTATGGAATAAACCGATCGCTGGCAATCTTCATTGCACATTTCCAAGAGATATGACCTTATTAGACCCCTAAAAGATAAACCCTTTCAAACAAAAGAGCTCAAAATATAAGAAAAAATAAAAAGCAAACTCCAACATATGCTTCAGAGTTTTCAGAAAAAGAATCGTTATCCCTATTTATGCAACCAGAGATCACCAAAATGAACAATTGCCACATAGTTGCCGAAAAAGAAAGATTAGAAGAAATAAACCAGAAGCATTACGAAACACAGAAAGAAACAGAGCGGACCGTCTCGTTCCTCGTGGGGAAACAAAACCTGTGTGTATATTGTTCCGGACCTCCTCAAGCTGCCACACAACGAACAGAAGCAGGACCGCAACAAAAAAGAGATAAGAGCATGAAGAGGTAACAGAGGCAGAACAACGAGGACATCGACGTCAACGACACCGAAGGAAAGAATATAAAGAAATCATGCGCTTATAGATTTGCAGAGCAAAGGAATGATGAGTCACCGAACCTGATCCGAGATCCCGAGGTTGCAAGAAAGAACGAGACAGAGGTTTTGCAGGAACTCCTCTAGAGAGAAGGCCGGATTTGCTCGGCGGCGATATCGTTGTCCCTGGTGATAGTATGGTATATAGGCGGACTACCATAGAGCGCCGGTGCGCAACAAAATTGAAATTTTATTTTGCTCAAATGTCCTTACAAAATCCTGTTTTTAATTCTGAACCTCCTTTTTGTCCCGTATCAATATTAGTGTCGCACTTCTTGTTCAATTATGCTACAACCTCTGTTCTGTCTCGTGCCAAGATTATTGTTACACATCCAGTCCAATTATGCCACTACCGTGTAAACATCTGGACCAGATGTAAAGGGATTTGTCGCTGGTTGTAGTGCTGGTTTCTTTCTTCTGGATTTGACTCTTGACGTTTATGCAACAACGGTTGGGGTCCTGGGGATGGTGTGCTACTGTTTCTTTGCCAGAACCGTCCATGAAGGAGGCTACGGCACATTATAACTTCAACACCAACGTAACGTAAATCATGGTCGTGTAGCGTGGTGATAACTAGTAAGGGGGTCAAGCTACGTAGGACCCTTCATATATATATATATATGACAGTAATAGCTATGACATGCTATGTATAGTAACCATCATATGCTACAACTTAGGGTTTTTTCGGCAGGCCGCAGCCGCCGTAGCCCCACCCCGCAGCCTCCGCACCCCGTAGGCCGCAGCCTCCCCGCAGCCTCCGCACCCCACAGGCCGCAGCCTCCGCAGCCCCACCCCGCAGCCTCCGCACCCAGTAGGCCGCAACCTCCGTAGCCTCCGCAACGCCACCCCGCAGCCTCCACATCCGACAACTGGCAGCTGGCAGCCCGCACCTGGCACCCCGCATCCTCGGCAGCCCGCACCTGGCACTCCGCAACCCACTGTGCTCAAGCCCCCACAGCCCACGCTAACTGTAGTTTGGGAGGAAAGCGATTTGGGAGTCAACATTTTGTTAACTCAGAAGATCTGCTGCATTTCGTCTTTCCTTCCGACGGGGGACCATCCAATCTTGCACTTCGGGAGAAGGCGACCCCCGATCTCTCCACCTCTTAGGATAGATCCGGTCACTCTGGGAATCGCTCCGGAAGGCACAGCGAGGGCCAGGTAAAAGGCTCCAGCGAGGTAAACTCTTTGAGCTCGTTTGTGGTAGTTCTGTGCCTGTCTTACTATAAGGCTCTAATTACTGGTCGATTTATCTATCTATGATCCCATTATTTGTTTGAAGATATAGAGATGGATTGTTCTTTTAGAAGTCCAAAAATTATAGGCTTCACTTACATCATGTCCTGGGAGAAAATACAAGAGCAGCTAAGGCTGGTTCCAGTCTTGCGTGTGACGATGATTTTAGAATTGATAATATTTATAAGTTGCCTGGGAAATTTTTAAGTTATGCTTGTGATGATATCCGTGGTCTGGGTATGGGGGACACTTTTGCCGCTGTATCTGAAGGGTGTTTCTTACCCCTTCCGGCTCCTCCGGCTTATACCTTCGATAGGGCGGTAGGCTCTTGCCGGAACTCCTGCTCCGGCAACTGGCGGAGGCGGGACTCCCTATGCACTGACACGCATGCAGCCTCTGCAGAAAGATTTCAAATCCGAGGCTCTTGTGAACGTTTTGTGTACGGGAAACGAATTTGACATTGGGATGGCGTCTGATTTTTGCAGCCTTTCCCAGGTCTCATTTCTGCCTCTCTCCTCTGACAGTCGATACATCTTTCCACTCGAGCTGAAATTTGAATTATTTTTTACTGGCACTCATACTTTAATTCAGATTCTTTGGCTACAGGCTTTGAGAAAAGTGAAAATTTGCGAGCTGTCATCTTTCCAGGAAAAGAGGGATTCGGAGTAAAGTTTATGGCCTCCCAGTGATCCCCAACTTGAGATGGTGTATAATACTAGGACTCCTGCTCTTCAGAAAGACAATCCTCATTTATGATTAACCTTTGGTTAATTGATTTACAGCAGAATATTGAAAGAGGATTTTTGCTTTATTAAAAAAAAAATTTGCTTGTTCGTCACCTGTTGAGTGACGAGGTACCATTTTTGTAATATTTGGTTGGACGTAATACTTTGAAATACGTAAATTTATTAAAGTAATAAAAAAAAATACTAACTACCGTTTACCAAAAAAAAAACCATCATATGATACAAGATCAAATAGCATTTGTTGCCGGAACAACAGTAAGATGTTACAATGGAAAAGACGAAGATGTTAGAATTCATCGTCAATATATACCATGCTACACTCACAATAGTAATATAAAACGAAAACAACAGCGTGATACTGTAATAGAAAAGACATGCGAGAAAGATCCAGTGAAGACGGGAAAAGAAAAGAAAAAAAGATTGAGACCCAAAAGGCATGTGAATGAGCTAGGGTTCATCTGTTCTTTGTTGTGGGTGTCCTGCTAAGAATCGCTACAATACTGGCTTCTAGGATGGGAGGGAGCTATTTAACAAGCATCCATGGTGTCTAACAATGGTAAGATTCCATCAAGGACATTTGTCGCCTATTCATATAAATCAGGACCAAAAGCCAGCGCAAGAGGATCACTACACTTCTCGTGCCCACTCAATTAACCAACAAGTGTGCAAGCAAGACCATAACACCTCCAATTTTGCGGTCTCTCCAGCGACAAGACCACCACCATGTTTGTTGTCGTCGTAGGCTCGTAGCTGTCAGTGTTTTTTTCTGCTCGTAAGATGTAGCATGTTATGCTCTATATGTTTACGGCCATTTTTATTATGTTATGGCCCATCCGAGTAAATGCTAGCTGGATTCCACGTCTAAGTAGTCGAGTTAACCACATCTGCCATGAACGTTCTCTTGCATCAAATGCATGTATACCGTGTATATTACACCTGAACCAGAAATTCTGGTGACTAGTTCTTTTTTCTACATTCACATCTACACCCTTGATCCTTCTTTGTTTATACAATGTTCTTCCTTCTGTATGGGGACCTTCTTATTTGTCATGATAAATTTGATGAATGAAATTTTTATTCCAGGTTTTTTTTTTTTTTTCAGTTAAGCTTTTGTTCCTGGTAATATCCCCAAGCCAAGCATATTCCTCCGTTTCAAACGTGGTCAACCACGAACCTTGCTGGCATGCTTGAAAACGCCTGCAAATCATTCATCATTTATGTTTGAAATTTTAGTTATATTAGTTTGTATTGTTTGTTCTCCATATATGATCTTTTGACCTAAAAATCCTCCACAAAACATGGGCCGTTTCTAAGATGCATTTGAATGGATAATGCCTGTGGAAAAGCATGATATATGTGCATATATATTCTTGCACAGTTCATGCTGGATACAAGATATTTTAATGCAACGTATCCCAAACGAGGATGCATACGCATAATTGCATAAACAACCATCTTAGTTGTATTTGAAGTAACATTAATATTTTTCTTTTATATTTAAAAAGTAAAAATATAATAGATCGTAAACCAGTTTATTTTCTACAAGATGCTCTAATTTTATAACTTTTGGAGCTTCTTTTACCATTCAATGTGGCATTCAATTTTACGACTGAAATTTGTTAAAATTTATCAGAACTTATGAAATTTAGATAAAGAAAAAGGATAATCACATTGTTACAAAAAATTAACGCCATGTAAAGGTAGTATTTCCATTTGGTCTATAAGATTAGCTTATAAATTAAAACAAAAAAAAGGATATAGGACACATGCAGCCACATTCGTTCTATACGCACATACAACTGCATTCCTTTTTTTGAAATCAGTAGATATATTTTTTTTTCAGTAGACCATAGCAATTGGTTCATACAACTACATTCTCATCTGCAACATATTCATTTAGCATAAATTTCATGAGGTAGATAGACACCTATGTGTTATAAATTAAGCTTGGAACATGGACCAGCCTGTAGCCCCAAGCTTAATTTTGTAATGTGGTGGTTACGAGCATTTAGCACTTGACGACAAATTCATTGTATGTGAGCTCTATAATGTGATTTTATCATACTTACATGTATATCTTGTTAGTGGTATAAATACAAATAAGGGACCGGGGATATGCATGTGAAGTTCATAAGTTTATATATGGTTATACATATAAGTATGAAGTTTATAAGTAAGTATATAAAGTTCATTGGGAACTCATGACCAGATATCCAAGTAAAAAATTCAAATCATAGATATTAATCTAAAACCCCAAAATAGTCTTAAGACAAAAAACAAATCGTTTCAAAACTTCTAGCTAGATTATGTTACTTCACACAAATTTAATACTCGATCTTTTGTTGACTTAAAAAAATCCAACGTGTAAATATCATGATGTATATTGTTCAAATAAAAAGTCTAAACCATAAATCCTTTTCTACACTATCTATAATGTTTATAGATTGAATTTTATATATTTTCGAGACTTTTAGTTAGTGATCTAACTTTTATGGACTTTAACGACTTTCTCTTGACTTAAAAAGTGTAATGCCTCGTTAATTGAACTACATTCGTCCAAGTTACGGAATTTTGAGGCCCCATATTACTGAATTGCAATAATTTAAACTTCAGAAATTTCATTTAGTAAAATATCTGTCCAAAATGGGAAATTTTGCTGTGGTACGCATCTTATGTTAGATGAGATCAATTCTCATTGGATCTTTGTCACATTATTAATCTATATGTAGTGTACATGGGTAGTAGTTATAGTATAACCTACTTAACTGTCAAAACTATGGCAATTAGGGACAAGGTGTACGTATACCAGACTTTTGATCCAATGAGATTCATTGATTTCATTTCTCTCAATTCAGTTTTCATTATGGTATCAAAGTAAGTGATCTTGCTCTATTCTTTCACATTCTTCCTCTCTCATTTCTAGGGCTTGAGAGCTTAATTGAGTGGGTGTTCCAGCAATTTGATAGCATATTCCTTTAGAAAATGGCATTGAATCAAATTATTCTGAAGCTTCTGTTCTAAAAAGAATTCATTCTACTTCTTTGGTTGATTAAGGTTTGAAGATTTTTGTTCTTTCCCAAATTCCAACAACTTCCAGCTCGATTGAAGAGGATGATGGTGATCGAAGGAGAAATTTGTCCTAAATGCTCTACTAATTGAGTGATTGATTTGAGGAGTTAATATTTCTTGAGTTCTTCGTATCATCCAAGTATAACTCTTGTATTGAAACTTTTGAATGGTGACAAGAATCCTATTTGGATTAATTAGAGTTGTGAGAATGGCATAGAAATACAAAGAACAAATGGAAGTTCATTTATGAATCTTTGATAAAGCCTTCGTCTCAGATATTTCCTATAGATTTTGTCTCGTGGGAAAGATAAAATTATCTTTTAAATATCATTTATTCTATCATTATGTTGTTTCCTATCGTGGAAACGATAACATGATTTATGGAAACAGTTTTGACTCACTATGCATGTTCTCTCCTTTATATATCTCATTGTTATGTTTTTGGAAAAAATAACGGAAAAACTTTTGTGCTTCTTCTTCTTCCTTTTCCTTTTTCCTTTAGCATACAATACTACTATATGATTCTAAAATCTCACATACTTGTACCTATGGAGATCTTAGCGTTGTGTCCTTGAAGAAGAACTAGAAAATCTTTGTGCTTAAGGGTAGATTTTTTTCTTCAGATTAAGGAATCTATCCTACTTCGCCAAAACCTAAGATCATTCCTATTCTTCCCTTTGTTGTTAATTATTCATTGTTTTTGTTCCTATCATTTTACATTCAATCGTATTATTGTTGATATTTGTCTAAAAATTCTAACAATCTTGAAGAAGAAAAAAATTTCTGTGGTTGGAAATTTTGTCATGTCAACAACAAACCCATTCCTGTCAGTTGTCGTATCACATCATGCCTCCAATTTTTCATGCTCCAATTCTCCTCCCTCCCCCCAACGTCTCCCTCACACTCTACAGTTGTAATATCTGGGCCTAGAATAGGAAGACCGCGTGTAGGACGAGCGGTGGGGACACGCGTTTGACATATGCGGTCTCCTAGGAGATTTCTAGAATAATGTAAGCTTGTACCCATGTATTTGTATTAAAAGTGATTAATGGAATATGGGTTTCAATGTTTGATTATGCATTCTTCTTTTGGTGATTACCTTGGACTTTGTATGGCTATGTATGTTAGTATTCCATATTGTATACATGCCTATATTTTTGCACAGTGAATGCATAGGCAACGTCACCATGCCCTGCCACTCTGCCAGCAGCTGAAAAACGACGACGAGCCGGCGGGAATAAAAGAGGGAGGAGAACAGCTGGCGTAAGGGGGCATCCAGAGGGGAGAGAGAGAGAGAGAGAGAGGAGGAGGACCCTGAGCAGCTGAGCGGGAGAGGGAGAGAGGTATTTGCCAGAGGGGAGGAGATCATCGGGAAGTGCGGAGGTGCTCGCCGGAGACGAGAAGAAACGCTGGCAACCCATCATAGGGTACGCAACCCAACCTTTCTCCTCTCCGTTTCCATCAATTTCTATGCTTAGATAATGTTGTAAATTAGTTAAAAACCTTGAATATAGGTTGTCTAGCATGAGATTATGATTTTACAGGGATTTCATGAATTTATCAAGAGTATCTCAGTGGTTTTCTCGACAATATGCTACAGTAGTGTTCCATGACACCTTAGGCTATACGATTTAATATCTTGAGAATCGCATATCAGATTAAGATGAAACTTGTCCCAAAATGTAGTAGACTTAAAATCCTTCAAGATGAGTTTTTATATGTATTTTTGCAGTGGCCGGAGATGAGTCTGCTCGGAGCTCCTAAATGGGGTGATTTTTCTGGCGACCTGATCTGAGTTTATTGTAAGTGTGGGGACCACGTGCCGAATGCGCAAACCAGATGCACAGACGGGATGCACAGGTCTCACAGGCGTATTTTCCAAAAAGGATAAAACACTTGATGGAGATTGCAATTACTGGAAAATATGGTTTTAACCCCTGAGCAATTATTCTAAAATAAAAGATGTTTTAGAAAGAAATGCAATGGTTTAAAAGATTGATTCATCATTAAAAGGGATTTAATCGGGATTGTTTTTAAAAGAGAATATTAGTTTTTCATAAAAGCATTCCCTATAATAAGAAAAGTGATTTCAGAAAGAGTTTTAGAAAGAGACTTTAGAAAGGAATTTCAGAAAAGATGCATGTTTTCTCAGAAAAGAATTTCTGACCAGAGGCATGTTTTAGAAAAGAAGATTTCAGAGTTTTGAGTTGGCCCTAGGTAAAAGAGACTGAGCGAGCCAAAAGAGCTAGTGTTGGCTGGGTAATGTACTCAGTTAGGTAAGTGGTGTTGGTAGGCTAGGTGAGATAACTCAAGAGCTCGTAATGGATCGGGTAAAGTCACTGATGCTTGCAACACCATAACAGATTAGAGGGACGTCGTGAGGAGATGTATCCTCATGCAATGAGAATAAAAGAGAGAAAAGAAAATAATAAGGCCCGTTGGCTGGGACAGTGATATGTCCTACACGGGGACATTCACTGTGGTAGTGTAGGGGATCGAGGTTGTGCCTCCTTCTCCAATTGTGGCTAGGTCACCCTTGATCAAAGTGACACCAGAAAAGAGATTTGCAGATTTCAGATTCAAGTTTAGTTTGAGGTTGGCGTTGAGCTTGGTTTTGGTTTCTGAGTTTTAGTCAAATTCTAGCCATGATCAGAATAATGTCTTAGGATTAGTTCCAACCAGGTTCTGTGTTTTTGCAAGATTTAAGATTTGAGATTTAGGCTGGAACCTAGTCTCAGAACAGTTTTCCAGTGATATGTAGAATAGAGCATAGTTTTCAGAAAAGAAAGTAAGTTTGAAAATGCATGATTTCCAAGAATTCTTTGAAAGAAGCTTTCCCAGAATTTAACCAGAATCTGATTATGACCCAGATTTGAGTTTATAGAAAAGTTTTCAAAGAAGATAATAGAATTTGAATTGAAAACAAAGAATTTGAGTCTTAGTCATTTTCTACTTTTGTTTTCTTTGGGACACCTATTGAGTGACTTAGATGTCACTCAAGCGTTTCTTTGGTTCATTTTTCTCAAGTACTGTGTTTGAATGCAGTCAGTTTCTAGTGCTCGAGTTTTGCAAGCCGTTAGCCGCACATAAGTCTGGGTAGTAGTTAGTATTGAATTTATTTTAAATACTACTCTTGCTAATCTAGCAATCTCAGACTTAGATTTACTTTGTTGTGGTGTCATGTGATAGCAAGGCGTTATAGCAGTTGTACCCTCATCTCCTACGATCGTCTCACTTCGACAATGTACAGGTCGATCGTGATCTAGGAGAATGTGCAGATTTCAATGATGATCAAGCCTAGGAGCCAAGTGGAGATGGACACACTATGGTTAGATTTGTGGGACCTGATGATGTCAATAGTGGATCTCTTTGAGGGGAGGGTGATGTTGGGGATGTGGTGGGAAGCTGGTGTAATGACCCCCAAGTCGCTACCACAAAACCTAGCTACAAATTTTCATTTTTATCTTTGTTATTAACCAACAATTACACTAATAATGTAACTAAGACTAAGTACTCTCAATAGGAAATAAAACTAATAAACAACAGAAATAAACTAAACTAGCACTCACCTAGATCCCTGATGTGTGACGGAGTGACTCCTCCTATATGCACTAGCAACCAACAGTTGCCATCCTGCACCTGCCAAAAATACACAAAACAAAGCACACGTGAGTGACCACTCAATGATCACCCAGCACGCACCCCACCTACAACTTGACAACCTATGTCGAGGGCAACCAAGCACAGGCATCACACCTGAATGTCGACAAGCAAACGGGGCAATCCACCGACGTCCAGCACACAAGCACTGACATTCCTCTCAGATGCCGCAACACCAAACCAGACAGTCTACCACTGCCCAGCAGGCCACAAAAATCACAAAATCATACCTTTAAAACCATTCTTTTCTTTTCCTTTGCAAAACCATGTGCGTGCATTATTTAAAACCTTTATGCATGCCCAAGAAAGCTACTCTCACCATCTCAAGCCCAAAACAACACCAAATGCACAACTACAGAGACTCTACTCTGTACAACATGGTCCCCTCTGGACCCAAACACACACCAAGCTACGGAGCCTCTGCTCCCAAAACAGCGGAGCCACTACTCCCAAACACTACACCTCAACAGGCACCAAAACCACAGCCTCTAATAGGCCCAAAGTCTGATTTCCCAAACCAAGACTCCGCACAAACACAAGCACAAATAGTGTGTTGAACTGTTCAGCTCTAAGCAGACATCACTGGCCACAAGCAGTCCACTGAGGAGCGACCATAGTGTTTGCACTGCCACGACGTGCCACCCTGTGTAGGAGCCGCGTTGTCCCGCGATTCTCCTGCCTAGAGAACCCTCAACAAAGCCAACCCCTCCTTGGGAAGGCAGTCCTGTCTCTCAGGACGCTACTAGCTACGGGGCGCGCGTTTCATCCACACTGGCTACCACAGGGTACGCCTCCTCACGGCGCCCTCCACACGGTGCTCAAGAAGGAGTCTCATACCTCCACACCCGACAACACCCGCGCCTCAATGCTCACAGCGACAGCAGGAGTATCATACCTCCTTGTCATGCCACGAAACACCTCAACCCACGGACCACAACTCTAGCCTTGAAACGACAGTCAAGGAGTATCATACCTCCAAAACCTGACGAATCTCAGCCTTAGGTATCTCGGCCCCCAATGCAAACAGAAAACACCGGAAAACTCTTTCCAAAATCATTTTCAAATCTGTACTTTTCTCTTTCCAAAACTCTCTATTTGGAAAACCTTTTCAAAAACCATTAAATATCCTTTAAAACTCAAGCAACATTGTGCTCAACAGCGGCACGGAAACCAAAGGTCGAGAAACCACAAACAAAACACAGCCTCGATAGCTCTCCTGTCATGTCCAAGCAAAAGCACCTTGAGAGCGTTTGGGTTCACGAGCACCACACTCAACCCATGACCACAACTCAAGAAAACACCAACAAAACATTCTCTGAGTGTCAAAACCACCCAGAAGACACCACAACAAAGCAAACACAACCAAAACTCCACGCTCTAGCACCAAGTGTAAGACACCTACTGGCTTGTGTCCCTCGGGAGCACAGCCAGATCGGCTCAAACACCTGGAACAGTGCCACTAAATACTTCATTTAGTGTACCGCACACAAATCCTAGACCTAGGGACACTATCATTATCTCTAAAGTCCAGTCTAAACCATCTAGGGAAAGAATCTACTATTTCTAAATCATTTCATCATTTATTCTACCCATACCCCAGGTGGAATCTTGCTAATTCGTTTTAAGGCAAACCCTAGACCATTTTAATGATTATCCTAGTCATTCATGCCATTCTGTTTATCCCCTCAAAAATTATATATATATATATATATATATATATATCAAAACATATGATAACTTAATGCAAGATCAGGGCCTGAATCGGAAGACTGAAATGGAACAGTTGACCGAACCTGGGTTCAGGGCACCGGATCGGTAGACCGAAAAACCACTCGGTCAACCGCAAATCCCTGATTCGACAGACCGAAAACATTCAGTCGACTGAATCAAAAATTCTATCAACACCCAAGACTCCCAGAACAGCAGACCAAATAAATTCAGTTGACCAAACCAAGGGTCGAGGGGACAATCTGCAATAAAAATGACATACCAAAATAATTCGGCATGTCGAACCAGGTGACTACAGGGCAAGCCCGAAATGAGAGCCAAAGTCCAATCCTGCAAACCACCAATCCTAACCACGCAAATAATGTATCAAAATGAAGATCTCAACGAGATCTTCCAAACCAGACAAACAACACCGAGATTCATCAAACGGATCTCGAAAAAACAACAGAAAACACAAAGGAGACACTATTCACCCAAAACCATAAATATGACCATAAATGGCCCACAAATGCACAATAAATCCTATAACATTTACTACAATTACCAACACACTAACATGCACCTATGGTACAAATTTGGAATCAAAATAAAACCTACGGGGTGCATACCTCCACCGAAGACGCGGCGGCGGCGAACGGCGAAGCGGCGGCGAGACGCGGTGCCTCCTCCCAACCACGAGTAGCTCCTCTCCTCCTCTTCCTCACCATCTCCCTCTCTCCCTCCCACCTCCCACCTCCCCTCTCTCTTTTCTCTCCCTCTCCCACGCGCGGGAGGAGAAGAAGAAGATGAGGAGGAGGAAGGGGTGGGGGTGGAGTGGGGCTCGAGGAAAAGAAAGAAAGAAAAGAGAGAAAGAAAGGAAAGGAAAGAGAAAGAAGGGAAGAAAAGAAAGGAAGCCGCAAGCACGAAACCAAACCACACGACCTTTCACGTCTACTTGACTCGTGCCACCAAGGACCCGCCACCAAACCTCTGCGGCCCAGGAGAAACCCAGAAAACTCCTATGAAGGCCAGTGCAGCACCCGAACCACACCACGTCAAAGGCTAGAAACCCACAATCCAAGCGTCAGACACTACTGAGAACGTGTCCCACATTAGGCTTTAGGACCCCCAAAGCCTAACATACCTGAATTTCACCTTAATTATTTGGCCAAAGCACCACTCTTAAAACTTGGGTCGTTACAACTTGGCTTAAGGTGAATGAAGCTAAGAGGGTGCTCCAAGCGATTGCTGCTAGTACTCGTGGATTTCTAGAGGTAGTTTAGTATTAATTTGTGAATTTATTCTGTGTTGTTTTTTTAAGCTTGAAATGTTTTTTATATATGAGTTGTGTATTTGTAGCTATAGGTTTTTGCTTTGTTGCTTCTTGAATAAGTCATTCAACTAATAACTAACTAGGAATGAGGAAATAGTTTAGTTTAGTGCAAGAGAGATGCATGATAGTCTAGTGTTGGAAATCAACGTCAGATTAACGGGAAGTTTAACGTCCAGGTAGTGTCATATTATTTTCATGGACCCAATCTCTTGTGTTAAAAAGGTTGATAAACATGTTGTGATGCAATGAGGTGGATGGTATTTTCTTAGAGTATGCAAACAATTAATATGTGCATAAATTTTTGATAATAAAATCTGATATAAGTGAAATTCCAACTAATGTAATTGTTGAACAAAGAGAAGCTATACTCTTTGAAAATATTTTTTTATGAAAGAAAAACCTATTCAACTTGTCTCTATATTCTCAAGTGTGTATTCTACTAAAAGATCTAAAACTCAACAAGAACCAAAGATAAAGAAAAACAAAAGACCCAGAAAAGAGAAAGATCTTGGTGATGATTTTATAGTATATCTAGTAGAAGATTTTAAAACATATAATGAAGTCATTAATTCTAGAGATGCTTCATATTGGAAAGAAGTTATAAATTCTTAAAAGGAATCAATAATGATAAATCATATATGGGTATTCAGTGATTTACTTAAAGGAAGCAAACCAATTGGTTGTAAATGGATCTTCAGGAAAAAAAATTAAGACCAGATTGTTCCATTAAAAAATATAAAGCTAGATTAGTAGCTAAGGGAAGTTCTCAGAAAAGAAGAATAAACTATTTTGATACTTATTCTTGTAACCAAAGTTTCTATTATTAGAGTACCTCTAGCTTAAGCCTCCATATATAATCTTGAAATTCACCAAATTGATGTAAAAACTACATTTTAAAATGGTAATTTAGAAGAAAAAATCTATATGAATCAACTTGAAGGTATTACGGTTAGTAGTCAAGAGCATAAAGTGTGTAAATTAATTAAATCTCTATATAGATTAAAACAAGTTCCAAAATAATGGAATGAAAAGTTTGATAAAGTTATTACTTTTGATGAATTTGCTATCAATGATTATGATAGATGTGTATATAGTAAAATGATTGGTGATAAATGTGTAATTCTTTGTCTCTACATAGATGACATACTTATATTTGATTTTGATATAAATGCGATTTTGTAACATCTGTGCCTGGTTTTCCATTTAATATAAACCATAGAATTTCTTGTGTTTATTGGTGTGTGGTTTATTAATGGTAAATCCAGATTGTGTTTGTTGGCTGTGGTCTCTCTCTGTGTTTTGTGCCCCTGGTTTCTCCTTTGTGGTGTGACTTCTTTGGTTTGTGGGTCTGTTCTGCATTGAGACCCGTGTTTGGGTGTGTTGCCCACTTGGGCTTGGGCTTGGACCCGATCAAAGAGCCAGTCGTGCCCGTGACCCCTATTTTTCTTCTCTCTGCGCCCGTGACTTGAGATCGGTCCTATCCTACGCGTGTGGGCTAGAGGGAGGGCTGCTCATCCCGTCCCTTCCGGAGCAGCGAGGCTGGCGGCGAACCGGCGTGCTTCGAGGGATGGCAGGCGCGGAGGTGGCTTTAAAGAGGGGGTGGGTCATGTGGGGGTAGAGGGGAGAACCAAAGTGAGAGGGCGCAAGGGAGTGTGGAAGCTAAGGAGAGGTCGCGTGTCGGGAGTGGTCACGCGAGTGTTGGGGTTGGCTAGTGTCGTGCACCGTCGGAGCTTGAGGACACGCGAGGCTCGTCGAAGCCAGGTACGCGTCCCTCCTTCTGCTTCCTTTCCTCGGTTGAGGCATGTTAGGTTAAAGGAGAAAATCATGGATAATCATGTTAAAATCATGCAAAACTAGGGAAATTGTTGAGAATGTGATGAATGGCATGTTCATGTTGATGTCTTGTTGATCCATGAGTTTGTTGTGGGGTTTTTTTGTAGATGTTCATGTTGCATGCTACAGTGACTGTATTCGAGTTTGATACCTTTGTGATTTTCGATAGAGCAGCATGCTTACGGTTTTATGATCGGATTGAGGGGTTTTGAAGTAGACTTGGAGGTCTACACCCCATGTTTTAGTTGTAATTTTTATGGTGTTTTAGAGGGGTCCGCTCCTTACTCCTACTTTGGGGAGAAGTGACGATGAAGGTCGGGGAGATTTCTGCAATCATCGAAAAACGGTATGCCGAGCTGGGTTCGGTATGCCGAAATGCTCCCATGTGGTTCCCTGGACCACTGATTCGGACGACCGAAGCATTTCGGTCGATCGAATCAGGGGGTTTCGGACGACCGGATGATTTCGGTTGACCGTTCTAGCGGAGGACTGGTTTATCTGATAGGGATTCGAAATGCTGAAATACTTTGGTTGACCGAATCAGGGAATTTCGGTTGACCGGAACAAAATTCGGTATGTCGAATCAGGACCTTGAGCCATTTTGGGAAATGTTTAGAAAAATGTTGATAAATATGGATAAATACATGATAAATGTATGAAATGCATGGAAATGACTTGTAAGATGATGCATGCAAAATGTTGTTTTTAATGATGTTTTCCATGATATATTGAAACATGACTTATGTGTATGAATGTGGACCCATGTGAGGGGTGATTGCATGGTACAATGACCATGAAAGAATGTGTGGGCTTAAAGACCACAGGTAATAATATGATGCATAATGCATGTGATTTATAAAGAGTTTTATGGATGGAAAATGGTTTTGATAAATGTTTTGAAAAGAGAAATTCCATGTGATTTTAAAGAGATTAAAGGAATTGTAGGAACCACAATGAAACCAGGACTTGCCGACGAGGTAGTGAGACCTCTAGAGATGTCCGGGAAGTGTCCTTGGTTGTGGTTGCCGAGTTTGCGGTCCGGGATAGGAGCCTCGAGACTGTAGTGGTACTGTAGGACCCGGGGTACGAGAAACCCGGACTACCCTCAATGCCGGTGCTGGACGGGTCTGGGGTTAGAGTCCCCAGGTGCTCGGGCACTAGGGTGTCCCTAGGACGCACTCCGTGCTTGTACCAGTGAAGGTACATTTTGAGGCTACGACCGGGACGGTTGAACTCCAACGTGGGGTGGTTCATCGCGGCATTGCAGTGTGGGTGTGGTGACATGGAATGCTCACCAGCAGCTTGTGGCCAGGTCGATCGCCTGTGGCCAGGGTGATGCGACCAGTTTTGGAATGGAAAAGTGTGGATTTGTGTGTGGACTAGTTCCTAGCCCGGATTTGTGATCAGTTGTGCTAATAGTTTTAAATGATGTTTTGGGCTAGCAAACTAGATGAAATGATTTGCTTCTCTTATGTTGAGTATAGAGGTTTATCAATGAATATGATGTTTTGAAAGAAAAGAAAAGAAAGTTTGAAATGTCATTGTTTTCCAAGTTTTTCTAATCGAATATGTGGTTTTTGGCAATGGTAGTTTCTGACAAATGTTTTCTTTAAATTCACTATATTGGTTGCCTACTATAGTTATATCACTTGAAGCGAAGGGAATTTCAGTACTGATCATTTGATTAAAAGTTTATTAGTGAATTTTATTAAATTTTCATCGAAGGGAATGAGACTTAAGCTCATAAAAAAATCTCGTACAATGAAACATCCATCAAGAAAATTCTATTGTCATACAAGATATAGTACTGAAATTGTAGAGTGCAACTCTAACCCTATCTTTAAGATAGCAGTGCTTGAGCTATAATAAAATAGGATTGAATCGAAGCCTATGTGATAGAGTGATATAGTGTAGATTATCTTTGGAGATCTACCTATAGTAAGTGTGGTCGTGGGGCCGTGACTTTGAAAATCAAAGGGTTATCTTCTAAAAGTACTCATGAAAATTGATACAAGTGCAAAGCTGTAATGTACGACCTAGAGAATCGGAAGATATAGTGTGTACTACCTATGTAGTAGATTGACATCAGATGAAAAGAACCTAGTTTAAGGTGTATTCCACTATAGTTACTTTTAGATGTAAATCTACATACACTAAGTGAATGTTCAAGTCAGCCAGACACTTTCACCTAATGCATAGTATTAAAGTTCAAAGAGTTTGTTTTCTTTCCTTTTGTTTTTTTTATATTTTAAAGATAATTTTGAATTAGAGATAATATTGGAAAATAAAGGTTTTGGTTTTATTTATTAAATTCACAATATCTTTTAATATTTCTTTTAAATATCATTTATTCTATCATTATGTCACTTCCTATTATGGAAACCATAACATGATTTGTGGAAATAGTTTTGACTCACTATGTGTGTTCTCTTCTTTACATATCTCATTGTTGTATTTTGGGAAAAACAAGGGAAAAACTTTTATGCTTCTTCTTCTTCCTTTTCCTTTTTTCTTTGGCATACAACACTATAGTATGATTCAAAGATCTCATATAGCTTATACCTTTGAAGATTTTGGCGTATCCTTAGAAAGAAATCAGAAAATCCTTGTGCTTAAGGGTAGATTTTCTTCTTCAAGTTAAAAAATCTATCTCATTTTGTAAAAAAGTCAAGATCATTTCTGTTCTTTCCTTTGTGACAGTAGTAGTGGTATTTTTTTTAGTAGTGGTATTTTTTTAAAACTTGGTGGTGATGTTTTTAATGAAGTGATGTGACATGTATTTACTGTAACTTGGACAAAAAGAGTTAGTGACGGTAATAACTTTTCCTTTTCCCTTACTGTTGGAGGTTAGACGAGCGATTCTTGTTTAATTGAGTGCATGGCCCTTCGTTGAGCTCATGACCTCACCAAATCACTTCTCATTGTTTATATTCTAAAGTTCAATGTCAACTTAATTTCTGCTCATAAGATTTGCAATTTGAGATCACTTTACCTTTAAGTTTATGTTGTGTTAGTGAAGCATCTCTTCATATAGCTTCGACTTTTGTTGATCGTGAATGAATGGGACCATATCGAGCTTGACTATTGGGGAGAAACATTCAGTCTCGTATTGTAGTCACAGCCAATGTCAGAAGTGAGGATTAATCGGTTGTTTGTTCTCCTAATCCCTTGACAAAGCTTAGTTTCATAGTCTATCAGGAGTTATTGACATTTATATTCCATCTTAAGGGTGAATATTAATGATTATGTAGAGCATATTTGGACTATATTTAATTTTAGCTACAATATAACTAACTTAATTGTTGTAACTGTGACAGTTAGAAATAAGTTGTATATATACCAAACGAGTTGTATATATTTCCTTTATTTTATAATTAAGTGTGAAAACATAATTTTGCAAACAAGTTTTACCACAAGAATTTTTTAATTTTGATGAATTACATGTGAATTAAAATCCATAATAAGGATTTTGCAATAGAAATATTACAATAGTATCATTATTTTGCTTTCGATTTTTTAAAGTTACAAATTTAGGGAGAGGATCATGTAATGATCATCCTCATTTGAACATTTTAAGAACAATTTTCAAAAACACATGTTACAAGTTTCAAAATCAAAATATAATTCATGGATTTTAATCTACATCGTTTGGATCATATACGTGTCAAAATCCACGTCTCTAGAAACTTCTATCATATATATCTATTCAAATATAAATTCAATGATTTTAAAGCAAGAATCACTAAATCTCTAAGTTATAATTTTAAAATCAAAATGCAATCCATAGAATTTAATCTACACCAACTAGATTAGGTATACACCAAAATTCATATTATTTAGAAACTCATAATACATATATCTATTCATACACAAATTTAATGATTTTCTATAAGTTATAACAGGTTATAATAAGTACATACTAAATTCAGTACTTAGGAATTTCTAAATCACTTGATTTTTGATATACAAGTTTTTTAAATAGTTTCAATCATATCTAGCGGTTTATATTTTTAATCTAACGGTTAAATATTGAGATATAAAAAGTTGTCTTTAAAATCTTAAAATGAGGACTATCTTCATTTGAAGCTAATCGTACATAGTTAACTTCATTAAATTTTACTGATAGGGGAGTTTATATACTTGAAAATGAAAGGAAATTAAGGGAAAAGAAACTATTTTAACTTTGACTAAAAAGTGTATTCAAAATTACAGTGTTCGTGTACTTTTTCCGTTGGAAAGTAAATTACTGATTCCCATCACAAGTTTAAAATGTCTTGATCATTCTCATTTCTACCTATAAACGTGGAATTAGAAGGAAAAAATATTTTCTCCTACAATTCATATATGCACAAATACTTTTATTGGAGCCAAATGAAAAATAAAATCTTATTCTTTTCCTTTTAACTCAATATTTTCCTTTCCTGGAGTTTTCTCAGCACAAATAGATCAATATATTACAATTTTTCTATCAATAATTTTTCTTTAGTTCAAAGCACATAAAAGTTGTTCACATAAGAAAAAACTCTACACATATTCTACAGTAATTTGTCTGGCGATCTGAGAGCTACAGTAATTTGTCTGGCGATCTTCCTTGCGACTCCCGTAGCGATATCGGGGTTACTCCCTGATCTTCTCATCTTTCCTCCAAATGGTGGCCGGGATGCCTCCTGGACGCAGAGAGCCCTATCTCCTTCGCTCTCGGAAGGCGGTGATGGGGCGAGCCTGGGAGGATCGGACTTCCGCATCTCGGACGGTAAACCCTAACCCTCCTCCCTCTCTGATTTGCCCAGTTAGGGGCA
>JAMKQA010025744.1:0-25211 GCA_024699735.1 Posidonia australis
AAGTGTACAAACAAGGTAATTTTTGTAGCTTGTAATATTCTAGGTTATTGAATATAAGGGATAAATCTCAAGTGGGGAACTTGAGGAGTGGACTAAGTCGGGGTTGGCTGAACCACTATAAATCTTGTGTCTTTGCGATTGAATGTTTATGTGCTAAAATTCTTGAATTGCATCATAAATTCCAAAGACTTAATTAAAACCGGAAAATCTCTATTCACCCCCCTCTAGAGAAGCCTTAGTATCCTATACATGGATCACACATGCATTCTGCATTTTGTTTTGTTTCTTGATTTTCTTGTGTTTGTTTTGGTTTTCCCCGTCTTTCCATTAAAAGACTAGGTGGCGACTTCTTTCCTTATCCTTTTTGTCTTCCCTTTGGTGTTTCCAGGTCTAGTCTCTTCGTTCGGATTCACCATTTTCGCCGTGACCGTATCGGATCTCCTTGTGTGTTTCCGCACACTAAGTAGGTGGAGAGCCGCGCCAAGGGTTCCACCGACATGGTCACAATATGACAACATTGTGTTCACATCAACATTTGTGTTTTTACCGTCCTTTTCACACTTACATTCGCATTCCAATGTTATGTTCTCACCAGCATTAGTATTACAGCATTGTATTTGCATCTGCATTTGCATTGTGGCAACGAGTCATGACTTTTGGTGCATCCACTGAATAAGTGGCTCACGTCGATAGCAAACACCACCTTTTCACTGACTCTAAGTAGGGTGTCTTGTCAACCCTAAGCATCAGTCATGGTTTCCCCTTGACCTCGCTCAAGGAGGGGCATCTGTAAACACCCCAATTTGATAGCCACTTGTAGACAAACTCTCCAATAGAGCCCACCTAGTGGCGACGAGGCAATTCCCAGCACCAAAGTCCATTTTCACACTCTAAACCAACTTGAAACCCAGCAAAACCACTTAAAACCAACCCAAAACCCTTCACTAGCCTCAAACCATAGTGGAGCCACCAACCTAGGCCCATTAGAAACAAAAAATGCCCAAGAAAGAAGGCATTGTAGGAGCAATATCCACGCGCAACTTATCCACACAACTACCTCACACAACCATCCAGTACAAGTTACCAACGAACTGTCTTGTGTCAAATTATGTGCAATAGAGCTTCTACATGTACCCTCATCGTAGCCATTCAGCCATGGTTTCGTTGCCCATGTGTAGCACAACCTCTCCCGCATGCCGCTTGTCACACCTCACCATACCCTACATAGCCTACAAACTGCCTACACACATGCCTCCTCCTTTGAATTCACAACAGATGACCATTTTCCTCTCGGATAGTAACCACTCTTCCCCTTGCCCCCCCTAAAGCTCAACTATTACATTTCCTCCATGAAGCGACTGCATTGAGTTCCTGAGTGACCACTACATTCCACCACCAGACTAGTGTCATCTAGCATCCCCGGCTGACAAGGAACACTGCACAACCTCCTTCGTCGCTGACCTCCTCCACTACATTCACCACCACAGCATTCACACCCAATCCCGACCACCACTCACAACCATCTCTAACCTGTCACATTGCCTCCCAAGCAACTGCACAACCCTATCTTATCTTCCATCCACCACTCAGTCAACCCTAGTCGATGAGGAACTAACCCTCAGTCTCCTCCGTCACTAGCTATTGTCTTCACCTTCATTTCCGACCAATCGAAACCATCTAACATCATGACCGAACTACTACACTGCCCAACCAAACAACCTCTGCATTCCCCCCTCTGCACAGCCTCAACACCACCTTAGCCGTCGTCGAGCACTAATAGCTGGGCCGTGTCATCGAAGCCACTGCTTGTAGGACAACCCACACATACACAAGTGAGTATTCTCAGCCCCACGCCTTGATTTATTTTCCTTTCTTTTTTTCATTGTTTTATCAGCATTTTTTGGCATGCATTTCATTTGGTTCCACTACTTTCTCAGATCATGCATCCTATTTCTCGACTGTCGGTGATGTCACCTCTGTTCATGCTAGGCTAGTTGCCTGTAAGCACATGGAGACATGCCCGAGCGTGCCTTCACCTTCCCCTCGCATCATCGAGAGGTTTCAGAGTGTTCCCTAGAGCTCACGGCCATCTCCACAGCCGACCAAGCCTCGAATGCCAACAAAGCTCAGTGAAGGCAGGGAGGTGACTGCACTGCATGCATCATCCCCTACATTACATCCTTGCATCTTCCTTGGCTCCTTCAACCCTTTGGAAGCGTCGTAGTGTCGTATCGCAGCCCGCAACCTGAGGTCATCGCCATCACCATTGCTGGAACCCATCAACGAAGTAGGGAGAGAAGCGGAATCAACCGACCATCCTCATTTGCATCTAGGCACGTAGGAGTGTTCCCTGTAGTCCCCTCATGCTTCCCATGCATAGCATTAATTTTTTGTATCATCGCATTTTGCCTAGTGCAATGACGGAGCTCAAAGCCACTCTGTAAAAAGTTTAGCGCACCACGATAACACAACCTCTCACCACAACTAGTCAATGCACCTTGCACGTGCAAGTTTCCAGTGTGAGTCATTGGCACATCGCACTAGATTCAGTGCATCTGTAGAGCTTGAGCACACTTGTTCCTTGTTTTTTCAACTTGTTTTCTCACATATTTTCCCTGCACCCTCGCATTTAGCACTAAGCATTGCATGATTGCGCCTGCATCACACATTTTCTCCCGTGTTTTGGCATACCACATCCATCCATCATGAGGCATTTGGCATTAAGCAATAAACAAGTATGCATTTAGCATTGGCCGCACATCTGAGCGAATTGGCAAGAAAGATCGACTCGTCGGACGTTTAAGGGTGCCTGACACCTTTCTCATACATAACAGGAGTCCTTATCCTTTCTTTAGCATGTAATGACCTATGTGTCGCATCCATTAGGCACAAAGCTTTGCATCTGCATCGCTTCTACTGCATTTTCTGCATTTGATTTTCCTTGCCTTCTAATCCCAAATAGACTAGATGGTGACTCCATTTCTTTATCCTTTATTTTACTTATTTTTGGTGTTTTTGAGATGAATGTCTTTTCTCAAATTCACTATCTTCACCGTAACCCTATCAGTTTCGTGCGCTCCCTCACACAAAGTTAGGCACCGGCATGGTCACAACTGTACCAACTAAATACTTGAGGATATTCGAACCATTTGTGTTAGCTTTGTAGGCTAATTAAGTCTGTTATGTCACTCAAGTTTCAAGAAAAATGATTATTTTAGTGTGAAGATCAAAGAACATACCTACATTGCTATAGTTGATGAAGCTATAAATAATGAGTTTGAAGACTTATATCAACCTGAGTACGAGCCTCCACAAGTGATAGTTATAGACAATGCCCTTGAGCAAGTATTTACAATTCCACCCAATTCAATGTTATGGCAAGATGACAATGAAGAAAAAGCATTTGTAGAAAATGAAGTTGAAGATGATGAGGAAATGAACAAGAAGAGAGTGTTGACTATAGTAACGAAGACTAGGAGATTTTTGTAATACTTATTTAATCATAGGAGAAGTAATGCTAAAGTTTATTTGAGTTATTTTTCATCTCAATGTGCAGTGAACAATGTGAACTAATGATAACACATAGTGTAATTGGAGGAGTATGCAATGTAACTATTAATAGTTGTAAACAATGTGCAATGTTTCTTAAAATAACAAATTAATGTGAACTAATTGTAACTGGGTACTAAGTTGACATCTCTATCATTGATTTTACATGCAACATAAATTTTAGGCAACTTGCCACTCCATAAATACTACTCACCAAACACGATCGACGATCACGATTTTAGTTTCCTTTTAAAAAAAATTCTACACCTATTGAGATTCAAACTCAATCATGAGTGCTTGATGAAGTGATGGGTAGGTATGCACAGAAGGGTGAGTTAGGTTTCTTCATTAGTGTCAATTTAGACAAACAAATAGAAGTAAACATCAAAAGAGACTACAGTTTGCCTGACTCCATGCACAAGGCATGATGGCCTTGATTACAATTGTTGATGCTATCGCAACTGCATTTGTCACTTATGGTGATCTTCAATTCTTCATGCCGGGGACCCGTGTCATTCTCGTGATCTCCTGTAATGAAATCAATATGGAATTTTAATTGCTAAACTTGTTGACAAGTGATAGTCGAATGATAATATCAATTTAGACGTAAGGAGAAATATGCAGACTTAATAAGTATTTTAAGAACTAGAAGCAAAATTCACAATAGAAAGGAAACAAAGGGACACCTCTTTTGAAAGGAGACAGGTTACCTTTAAGTTTTTTTCTTCTAGGGCATCCTTATTTATTTTGTAAGACTAGGGAGGCATTTCTTTTGTTTTATTCTCTCTTTTTTGTCGTGACCTTGTTCCTTTCCTCTTTTAGTCTTATGAACCATCTATAATTTCCTTTTGGTGACTACCAAGGATGTATGGCTAGGGTCTAGGATTTTTTTTAGGGGGAGATTGTACAAAAAAGGGATTCAGGCTTTAATAGATGAGTGCTCAAGTGGGGACCTTCAAGTGTATATCTCTTTGTGACCACGATTCATGACGGGGAACTGAGTTCAGAAGTGAGTGGAGTGAATCCACACACGCCAAGCAACCACAAAGAGTAGTGCATTTGAGGAGGATTTTGACTCGAAAACACCAAGCAAAAAGATAAAGAAAGGGATAAGGAAAAGGAGTCGCCACTTAGTCTATTAAAAACAAAACATTAGGAAAATCATATGCGAAAAGCAATGTATATGCAAGCAAAGAAATGAGAATGCATAACTCCAATGTCAATGGACAAAATACATAGGTCATTGCGAGCAAAGAACAGGTAAGGACTCCTATTACGTATAGGAAAGGTGTTAGGCATCTCTGTACGCTTGATTACATCAATCTTTCAATGCTTTTCCATTCATGTGTGTGACATAATATATGCCATAAGGCAAGATGTTTGATGCTATGTCAATACAAGTAAAACATGTAAAGAAAAATAAATCAAAAGCTAAAAAACTGATGACAAACAATAATCAAAGCAAACTATGCTCTAGCTACTGTACTAAACCAAGGACTTACATGTCAACACTACTAGAAATTCTATATTTTGTGAGGACAACTCGCGAGGACATTGCGTGGAAACATCCTTGCAAACTTTTAACGAGGAAATGTAATGAAGACATAAGGAAGATACGTCCTGGCAATATTATAGCGAGGATTTAGTGAGGCATTATCCTCGCTATATCCTCGTTATGTATTTTGTGAGGAATTAGTGAGGACCTAATTAGCAAGGACATGTCCTTTGCTCCCTCTTACTGCGTCACTGCTCACTACCGCCTCCAACTCACCACCCCTTTGATCCTCGTCTCTCCCTCTCAATTTGTCATCGCTCGTTGCCACCTCCCATACTCATCTCTCCCTCTCGCTCGCCAGCATAGGTCACTACTCTCAAAGAAAATTTTCAGAAATTATTGCTCAAAGAAAAAATTGGCCTTGCTTTTTTTTTGCTCAGTGAAAATTTTCACTACATATATTAGATCTAGATTTTACATATTGCATTCCTCTTCCCATAAGACAAGGAACATCCTGCATACCATCATGCTCCTAATCTACTATACTTGTTCCTTTGGTAGCTCCTGCATGATGGACATCCCAAGATTGTGGCTTTTACCATCACCTAATGTACCATACTTGTTCTTCATATTGTTTGTGTGGTTTTTATGTTGATTGACATGCTCTTGCACATGTCTCTCACAAAACACTTCGACAATGTGTTGGAAGAAGATACAGCTAAGTTTCATCCACATGATAAGTTCATGTATGTAAGATTGGAATCTTGGGAAACCAGTGTTTCAACAAGATTTTATTGAATTAAGTTCATGTTAGGTGTCATTTTATTGCTAAAGCTTTAAATTGGTTCTGCCTCTTCATCGTACTCTTGACTACATGTCCAAACTTGTAACACAATAACACTACCTTTTTTAACCATATGGCTCTTTCATTTATAGTGTATTGATTTATTTTACCTAATATTGGGAGATTTTTTTTTTGAATGGCATTGGGAGAACTATTTAATCAATATCATGTATAGTTATCCTACTCAAATTAGCCATTGAAAGCATCTTAGATTTTTTTTTCTCCTTTCCTGTCAATAGAATTTCTTTCTAAGTACTTGCAAGTTGTGTGCTTCTTTACGTTCAATTATGAATGTAGGTTGAATGCCCTGAATACCCTGGATTTTTCATAGCAAGGCAAAAGAAAGAATATCCATTCATTGAAATATTTCATTCCTGAGCAAGTAAGTTGGGATTTAATTTTACTTGTTTTCCATTTTGTACTTGCTATTGAGATTAGGACACTGACAAATTATTAGGAAAAGTGAGTGTTTATCTCCTTATTTTCCCCGCTCAATAGGATAATATTGACCAAATAATTAATTAGTTGTAGTATAAAATGGTTTTAAAAATGTATGAATTACACTAGTATTATTCCAATCTTCATCATTTAATAAATAATTAGATCTTGAATTATAATATGTTGTAATTTTATTATTATAAGATAAGCATGAACTTAACATATCATATGTTGAATTCCATCCATGTTGAACATCTAATTTAAATTTTTTAACTTTTAAACCTT
The DNA here is from genome assembly GCA_024699735.1 of Posidonia australis. Taxonomy (NCBI): domain Eukaryota; kingdom Viridiplantae; phylum Streptophyta; class Magnoliopsida; order Alismatales; family Posidoniaceae; genus Posidonia; species Posidonia australis. The sequence goes on from JAMKQA010025744.1 coordinate 6,612, forward strand.
ATTCTGCACATAAGTATCTAAATTCTTGAAATCTTTTAGGTAATGTTTGAATAAATAAAATAGTTGCTCTTATATTTTCTATATAAGACTTAATGCAATCTATACATTCTTGCACAATTAAATTTAAAATGTGACAAGAACACCTGCAATGAAATAAATCACCATCTAATAAAGGTTTTAAATTTCTAGACAATATTCCTACTACAACATTATTATTAAAAATATTATTAAAAGATATTGTATTAATTTTATTGTATATTTTAAATTCTTTAATAATATCTTCTTTAATATTTACTATTGCTTTTCCAATGTGTGGATGATCAAAAGTTTAAAAATAAGTAATTTTTTTTGCAAATTCCATTCTATGTCTATCCAATGTATAATTAAACATAAATAAGGAAAATTTTATGGACCTATCTAAACATCACAAGTTAATGATATTTTACATAATAAACTATAAAACATTGCAATTAAATTTTTTTATCTTTTTTAAATGTTTTATAAATTATATTTTTTGTAGTATTCCAAGAATTACCTTTAAATTGTGGGTTTAAATAAATTTATACACAACTTTCAAATCTTTTATTTTCATAAAAATTAAATGATTGTTTATCTTGTACTATAAATTTTATTAAACCATGTTTTATTTCTTCTATATTATATTTCCAATTAACTACTCCACTTGAACCAATGTGCAATTTAAATTATCTTAAATCTATATTTTCATCTTTATTATGGGTAGCTATACATTTTGTTAAATGCCTAAAATATGACCTACACCCTCACCCCTAGGACAAGTATATCCTGAACCACAATAATTACAATAACATTTATTTTCATTTGTGGGATCTAAGGTTACATATTCCCACACCCATGAGCTTTGTTTCCTATGTTTTTTAGTGCATATTGATTGTATTTGTAGGGTTGTTGTAGTTTGGGACTGGTCTGACTCTTGGGTAGAATTATATTCAAGGTCAAGGACATAATCATGACTTCCTATATTAAAAGGATAATCTATTGTAAGGCCGAAAAAATTGATAAAAAAAAAAAAATCCTTCACCTAAAAAACCCAAAACTCAAAAATAGAAGAATTAGAAGTGAAGAAATTTGAAGGGTTAGAAGTGAAGAAATTTTGTTTGCTGGTGGGCCGAAGCCATGGACATGAAGGCTAGGCTGCTGGGGAGTGGAGACAGAGACCAGAGTGAAAGAGTGTTGTTGACTTGATGAAAACGAGAGTCCAGAGCCAAACATGTATTCCACACAAATGAGGAGAATAGAGACTTGAGAGTTGAAAGTAGTACAGAGTTAGAGAATTGAGAGGAGTGGAGAGTTAGTAAGTTGTGAGAAAAATGGAGGTATTTATAAAAAAAAATTAAGGAAGAAAAAGGAAGGAGGAAAAAAAACCAATGTTCATTTGGAATGTTGGCTTCCAACGTTCCTCATGAATTCAACGCTGGGTCGACTAGACTTCATGGGCTTGGCACGGCCTACGACTCATTCTGGGTTGGGTCGGGCCAACCTGATTTTTAGTTGGGTCGGATCAGTTGGGCCAAAACATGGGTCGAACTGAACAACCTAGGATTGATCAAGTCTAGTTTACATGTCTAATTGGAGATCCTAAAATAAAGACAAATAATAGAAGTTATAGCCATATTGGGGAAAAAAATTCAACGCTCTAATTTGGAAAGAGACGAAGTATGAAAAAAGCTGAAATAAATATGATCTCTGAACGTGAAACTTCTTTTGTTTGTTTAAGAAATACCAATGTGACTAGATAATAGCAGCAATACTTGTAAGATTAGAAATATGAGGGATATTATGTGATCAAATTGCAATGGAAAACCCAAAAATAAAGAAGTTCTTGCATCAGCAACCAGAAATTATTGAAAAAATTGGGTAACAAGCCGCTAATGTATGTGATTATTATTTTCCTATGAGAAGAAGTAGACAATTCACCTAGAAAATACAAGTAGAATACTATACCTTCAAACTTGTAGTTTCCATATAACCAAGGTATCCCCGTTTGGCTGAATTTTTTGAAGCATTCTGCAAAATACATGAAATTCTATTACAAGTGTTCAACATGCACGGAAAACTCAATGCTAGTATCAAGTGATCTGAGTATAAATGGTACGATGGATAAACCCAACAGTGCCACCAAGTCCATGCCAATAAAAAAATCCAAGAGAATAGATTGTGTCTTTATGGAAATTAATAAGAGAACTTGAGAGGAACAATGCTTCAATAAACGAGATATTTATGATGTCAATGGCACTAAATGTCCTTGGATATGATGAATGTCTACACTATGGACAGGCATGAATTCAATCTGCAATAAAATGTATAACCATAATTGCATCGACTACTCAGAATGGTAGTAATGTTATCATCAATTAGTAACTTCAGTTCAACAAAGAACATAAGAAAAGAAACTGCTTACGCACTTAAGGAACTTAAGCCGTTCGTTGAACATAAAAGAATCAATAGTAGGAAAGCCGCAAATCTTAGTGTCTATGGGAGAAGAACTAGAAAGGGAAAAAAAAAAAAAGTTGATGAAGCCTTGTGAGTCAGTCGGTCAACTTTATCATAGCCACAGCCATGGAAAAAAAAAAACTTGCATAAAACTTAGATACTTCACCTATATGTACATAAATCGGTATTTCAATTTTTACCTGAAATTATCAAGCATCAAGTAGCATATCAACATGAATGAAGTCGATAGGCAATTCCCACACATTTTTTTCTAAAAATTATTTATAAACTCAACATGGTGAAAGTAGTTACCAAGAAAATATTACTGTTTGAAGTAACATAATGTTGAAATCTTAGTAGTTTTCAAAAAACATGTTGAATCTTGATTGAGGGTCATCTACTTGCAATGTAGGCAAGTATATTACGCTGCTCTGACATATAAATGAACTAGCAAAATAAACTTAGGCACTTTGCCACCATTATCACTAACAACTTGACAGAGGAGCATAACAAAAACAAAGGCAAAATCTGATATTTTATGCTTCTCTTTCACTTGAGATACTTAAGGTCAAATGACTAAAATAACAAGCTTATAATCAGTTTTAAAAGATAATTAAGAATGCAAGATCTAACAAATTCAACATGAAGTGCATCAACCACTTGTGCCCATGCTAATAAATATAAAAAATAAAATGAGCAGCAAGCTGTAACTTAATATAGAAAATTGAACTCTACTAACAGTATTCCCTCTAGAAGTAGCTAAGCAGCTCATAATATTTAAATAGCTTCACTAGTGAAGTGACTAAAGTATTTCAAATTGAAGATGGGGCTATAATATAACCAATGTTCAACTCAAAGAAACCTCATAATTATAACTTTTCAGGTTTCCTAAAGTTTAATAGATTTGAAGGTGAATTTTTAACTATAAAATGATAATGTGTTTTATGTAATGGTTGATATCACTTCGTCATTTTTAAATTAGTTTGAATCATATTACAATCATATTATTATTGATATTTGTCTAAAATTTCTAACAGTATGTGCCTCATTGATTTTTGTTTTAAATTTCTAAAATTAAGTATAGCCTTTTTATTTACATTAATTCCTACCAAATATGTAATTTCATGATTTTGGTCGGAGTGGGGGGTTCATGATTTTGGACGTCGATTTCAGCATAAAAAAAATGTAAGCCTAGAAATTACTAAATTTACAAAAAAATATTTATGATCTTTAGATAAGGGGCTATGATAATCAAATTTGAACTACATGTAATAATCCAATCCATAACGCTAATTTCATTGGTATATGACTTTGCAGTGATCACCACTATCCTATTGTCATAAATTATCCTATTGTAATGTGATACTTACGTCACTTTCTTTTTCAAGTGTTATCATGTTTTTTTTTCAATCTAGACATCTTATAATTTCTTTTTTTTTATAGAAAAAAATGTCTTCTCATCATAATTAAATGTATATATGAGTCATGAATGGAAAAGTGTGTATGAGTTTCCTACATGGTGTTCAGGAATTTGTAGATTTTTCATATAATCAATGTCCAGGTATTATGGAAAGGGATGGAAGAATTATGTCCTTATAAATAATGTGTACTATTGAAAAAAAAAATGAGAAGGAATGTGAAATTACATTTGTGTAAAAAGAGATTTATGGAAGGCTACAAGTATTGATTTAAACATTAAGAGGCCTTTCCTTATCATGAGAATATAACGGAAATCATGAATGTGATGAGATCTGTCCATTTTATGTAGATTTTGTGGGGTTTTACAGATTGAATCAAATGCATGCTACAATAACTTCATATGAGCTTTATGTCTTTGTGATTTTCAATAAAACAACATGCTTAATGGTTTCGTGAATGGATTGAGGGGTTTTGTAGTAGTCTTGGAGGTCTACATCCCATGTTTTATTTGTGATTTATGTGGTAGATTATATGGGTGTACCCCTCACTCCCATTTTGGGGAGAAGAGACAACATAGGTTGGGGAAAGTTATCTGCAATCGCAGAGAATGACATATCGAATTAAGTTCGGTATGCCAAAGTGCCTTAGATAAGTCCCCTAAGCCACTAGTTTCGGACGACCAAAGTGTTTTGATCAACCAAATCAGGGGTTTTTGATCAAAAACCGAATTCGGTCGACCGTTCCAGCCAGGAGACTAAAAACTAATAGAGATTCAATATACTAAAATGTTTCAGTCGACCAAATCAGAGGTTTTCAGTCGACCGATCCAATTCAGTATGCCGAATCAGGATTCAGAACCATATTAAGAAATATTTTGAAAAATGTTGATAAAATGGAATAAATGCATGATAAATGTGTTAAAGGCATGAAAATGATTTATGAAATGTTTCAAATGCGAACAAAGTTTCAAATGGTGATTTCCATAAAATGTTAGAACTTGGAATGTATGGAATGCATGAAAATGTGTGGAATTGAATGTAGAGCCATGAAAGACATGTATACATGGCATTGTGAACCATGGAATGAATAAGAATGTGAATGAATGATTTGAGAACCATAAATGATAAATGTAAATAATGATGTGTGAGATTTATGAATGATTTCTATAAATGAAAATTGGTTTTCCATAGTGATTTGAAATGGAAATTGTATATGCTTTTAAAAGAAAATTTTGAGATTTGTAGGAGCGACATTTAGGTCAGGGCTTGCCGATAGGGGTAGTGAGAGCTCTAAAAATGTCAAGGACATGTCCTTGGTAGTGGTTGTTGAGTTGCAGTTCGAGGTAGGAACCTTGAGATTGTGGCGGTATTGTAGGACCAAGGGTACCATAGACCCAGACTACCCTCAGTGTCGGTGTTGGTCAGGTCTAGCGTTAGAGTCCCTAGGTGCTCGAGCACCAGGGCATCATGAGGATGCACTCCGTGCTTGTACCAGAGAGGGTACGCTTTTGAGGATGAGACTGGGGCAATTGAACTCCTGAGCGGTGTAGTTCACTGCATCATTGCAGTATGGATGGGGTAAAGCCTCACCAATTACTTGTAGCCAAGTCGGTCACCTGTGGCCAGGGTGATACGACAGGTTTTGAGATATAAATTGAGATTGTGATTTGAGTTAGTTTCCAACCTTGATAATTGTGATATAAAAATGAACTGTGTTTTGAGCTAGGATTCTAAATGAAAAATCGCTTTCTGCTTTACATAAATGATTTGCAAGTGAGCATAAGATTTCAAGGGAAAAGAAAAAAAAGTTTTGAAATAGCACATCTTATACTGGTTTTACCGAACTACGTGTGTTGGCTTTCTAGTGCTTGTGGTTTTCTCAAGGTTTCTGAATCGTGTAGAGTTTTGTCGGTTTTGTTGTTGTTTTTAGGGCACATACTGGGTGACATTCCTATCACTCATGCGTGATTTTTTTTTGCTTTGTCTTAGGTACTTATAGGGAGGTGCAGTCTTGTCTAGTGCATTACTTTAGAGCCACTTTAGCCGCAAGGTGTTTTGTTTTACTTATTTAATTCTGTTAAATTAGATTTAATTATTTGCTTTAGGTAGTGTCTGTACTGTTATGTAGTGCAAGGGGCGTTACAAAGTGGTATCAAAACATAGGTTCACTAAGTACACCAGCTTAGGGTGTCCGGCGCTGTAGCTTTAATCAGATTGCACAATTAGCATAAATTATAGCACTAGATTTGTTTCTTTGTTTGTATGCTAGTGGTGGCAACGAGATGCCACCTAGAAGCCGTGGCAAAGGTAGGACTCCCACAGCAAGTTTTGGCAAGGAGCAGGGCAGTGGCTAGGGAGCATTTGGCAGGAGTTGAGTCACATAATACAGGAATTTGCTCAAACTTTAAGCAAGAACAATACAGATGTGACCAAGATAGACCCCTAGCTTAAACAATTCCGTTGTCTGAGCTCGCCAACTTTTAATGGCAAGGGCAAGTCAGAAGATTGTGAGACCTAGCTGCTTGAGGTTGAGAAGATCTTAGAGAGCATGGAGTGCCCAATTGAGAAGTGGGTCAAATTGGCTACCTTTTAGTGCAAAGGAGACGCCGACTATTGGTGGAGAGCCACCCACCGCATGAAGTTCCCTAACGCTGATTTGCTGATGATCTCATGGGAGGAATTCCGAGAGACATTCTATGAGAGGTACTTTCCAGAGTACGAAAGGGATCAATTGGACAAAGAATTCAAAAACCTGAAGCAAAGTAGCATGACTATATTGAATATGAGGCGACCTTCACCAGATTGGAGCAGTTCTCACAGACATTTGACACCGAGAAACGCAAAGCCAAGAGGTTCATGGAGGGACTGACTACTCTAGCACTCAAGTCGAGGGTATTAGGCTACGAGTATCCTACTTTGACCAAGGCAGTGGAATTGATGGCTCACTATGAGGAGGACCGCAAGTTGTTTCTGGAAGATTACCCCAAGGGCAAGGGGAAGGCGTTTGGTCCACAGTCTTTCACTTCTAGGAAACAGAGCCCAGGTAGTTCTGAGAGCTCTGGGAAGAAAAGGAAGGACAGTGCCAAGTCTGTGGCTAGAGAAGGAGGAGCGAGATACAGTCAGGCTGGTTGGAGTAGTGGCTCAGAAAAGAAGAAATCTTGTTTTGTCTGTGGGTGTACAGGGCATGTAGTAGCACAGTGTAACCATTGGCAACGAAATCTAGAAAAGATGGTCCACTACAACTACGGAAAGTCTAGGCATATTCAATGAAATTGTCTTGATCTTGAGAAGCCAGTCGGAGACACACCCCGTCAGCCAACCAAGGGGCAAGTGTTATCCATAACTGCTCTTGATGCTGGTCCTTTAGGGGACGTTGTAAAGGGTAAGGAATAGAGGCATGTTATGATTTGTAACCCTTTCCCTTCATGTATTGTTGTATCTGGTACTCTTCCCTATGTTATTGATGATGATAGATGTTATAATATGATATCTAGGTTCCTTTCTTGTGACTGATTGTATGGCTAGAGTCCTATTTGACTTGGGAAGTTCTTTTTCTTTTCTCTCTAAGTCATTGGCTGCTAAGATTGGAGACAAGCCAACTAGGTTGGTTTTCTATCTTAATGTAGTGAGCCCACTGAGAGAGCATAGCTTAGCATAGAAATATCTATGATTAGTCAATGTGAAGTTGGGGGACCAAGATTTCAGAGCCAATTTGATAGTGATGGATATGCAGGAATATGACATCATCTTAGGGATAGACTAGCTGGCACAACATTCGACTATGATCAATTGTGTAAAAAGGAGAGTTCTGGCAGAATGCGTAGGCCAAGGGTGGTGTGTGGTGCAAAGGACCAAATCGGGAGAATAGAAGAAGATAATTTCTACAATCAAAGCCTACCGCCACCTATCTAGAGGTTGTATGGGATATTTAACAAGTGTGATGGTGTCTTCTTCTTCTGCTCTCAAGATACAGGATATACCAGTGGTTCAAGAATATCCTGATGTTTTTCTAGAGGACTTGCCTGGAATGTCGCCACACCGGGAAGTTGAGTTCCAGATTGACCTAATGCTAGGATCTAGTTCTATTTTGAAGTCTCCTTACCGGATGGCACCAGCGGAGTTGAGGGAGCTTAGGAATCAGCTTCAAGAGTTCCTAGACAGAGGATTTATTAGGCCGAGTGTGACACCTTGGGGTGCCCAATACTATTTGTTAAGAAGAAGGATGGTTCATTCTATCTCTGCATTGATTATCGGATGCTGAATTAGATCACAATTAAGAATAAATATCCTCTACCCAGGATTGATGACTTGTTTGATCAGCTTCAAGGGGCTTCAGTCTTCTCAATGATTGATTTGAAATCAAGATATCACCAGCTGTGGATCTAGGAAACTAATGTGCATAAGATAGCTTTTCGTACCCAGTATGGCCATTATGAGTTTCTGGTTATGCCATTCGGATTGACGAATGCACCAGCCGCTTTCATGGACTTGATGAACAGGTGTTTAGACTCTACTTGGATCAATTTGTTGTGGTATTTGTTGATGATGTGCTAGTATATTCTCCTAATGTGCAAACTCACCAGATACATTTGAGAATTGTGCTAGAGACTCTAAGGCAGCACCACCTCTATGCAAAGTTCTCTAAGTGTGAGTTTTGGCTAGAAGAGGTCACATTCCTTGGTCACATTATTTCAGGGGAGGGAATTAAAGTAGATTCAACCAAGGTTGAAGTAGTCGGCAGTTGGGCCAAACCCAAAACAGTGATAGAGGTCAGAAGTTTCTTAGGCTTGACTGGCTATTACAGAAGGTTCATACAGGATTTCTTCAAGATTGTAGCACTATTGATCAGATTAACATAGAAGGAGGTTCCTTTCATTTAGGACTGACAGTGCGAAGAGAGCTTCAATGAATTGAAAACTCAGCTAGTCACATCTCCAATATTGACTCTACCCTCTGGGAGAAGAGGCTTTGCAATATATTGTGATGCTTGTGGGACAAGATTGAGGTGTGTACTGATGCAGCATGGGAGAGTTGTGGCATATGCCTCACGCCAGCTGAAGAACCATGGAAGAAATTACCCCACTCATGATTTGGAGATGGCTACAGTAGTGTTTGCATTGAAGATTTAGAGACATTACCTGTATGGGGAGCAGTTTGAGGTATCATAGATCACCAGAGCTTAAAGTATCTTCACTCAGTAGGATTTGAATTTGAAGTAGAGGAGATGGATAGAATACCTCAAAGACTATGACCTTAGCCAAATGGTCAAGATCGAACACCAGAAGCCTAGGGGAATGCTATAACCTTTGGATATTCCGGTTTGCAAATGGGAGCATGTATCAATGGAATTTTTGATAGGACTACCCAAGACCAGGAGGAAGAACGATGCCATCTGGGTGATCGTGGATCATCTCACAAAGTCAACACATTTCTTACCCGTGAGGGTGAATCTCCCATTAGCTCAGTTGGTAAAGTTATATGTGGCTGAGATAGTTCAACTGCATGGGGTTCCGATGTCCATTGTGTCTGATAGGGACACCAAGTTTACATCTAGATTCTAGGTAGCATGGCAAGAAGCTTTTAACACCATTCTACATTTTAGCACAGCCTTCCATCCTTAGACAAATGAGCAAACTGAGAGGACTATCTAGAATTTAGAAGACATGTTGAGGGCTTGCACATTGGATTTTAAAGGGAGTTGGGAAGATCATCTTCCATTGATTGAATTCGCCTACAACAACAGTTATCACTGCTGTATAGGTATGGCATCATATAAGGCATTATATGGTAGACCTTGTAGGACACCTACCTGTTGGGAGGAAGTAGGCAAGAGATAGCTCGTAGGGCCAGAGATTGTGCAGCAATATGAAGAGAAAGTGGATCTAATAAGAAAGAGACTGGCAGTTGCACAGAGCAGGCAAAAGAGTTATACTGATCGGAGATGTAGACCTTTAAAGTTTGAAGTTGGAGACTTCGTCTTCCTAAAGGTATCACCAATGAAAACCATATTTAGGTTTGGGAAGCAAGGAAAGCTGAGTCCTCACTACATTAGACCCTACAGAATAGCCAGAAGGATGAAGGAAGTTGCCTATCAGTTGGAAGTGCCTCCAGAGTTCTTAGGCGTGCATAGTGTGTTTCACGTCTCGATGTTGAGGAAGTGTTTGGCCACCACATCCCAAGTGATTTCAGTTTAGCCAGGTGAGCTGTAGGAAGACTTGTCCATGGTGGAGGATGCTATGCAGATCCTTGATAGAAAGGAACAGGTCCTCAGGAACAAGGTGATACCTCTTGTGCTGGTTCAGTGGCAGCATCATGGTGTTGAGGAGGCAACTTGGGTGCAAGAAGCGGACATGTAGTCCCAGTACCCCCATTTGTTTGATTAGTGAATTTTAGGAATGAAATTCTTTTGAGCGGGGGTATGATGTAACATCTGTGCTTGATTTTCCATTTAATGTAAAGCCATGGAATTTGTTGTATTATTTGAATATGGTTTATTAATGGATAATCAGATGTTGTGTTTATTGTTTTGATCTCTCCCAATGTATTGGTGTTCTTGGTTTCTCTAGTTGTGTGACTTCTCTGGCTCATGTGGGACTATATGTGCACCTTGGGACCCTTGCTTATGGGTGAGACCCACTTGAGACTTGGTCTTGGCTTGTATTTGGGTTTTTAGTCAAGGTTTCAACCCCTCACCCATGAGCTCCATTCCCACCTCACTCATAAGCTTCTGCCTTTCACCACCCGTAAGCCCTAGAGGGGACGTCTACGTGCTCCGTCCCATCCTTGGCTGTGAGGCCAGCAGTGATGGTCGACGAGAATCCAGGAGGCTGCAAGTATGGTGATGAAGATTTAAGGAGGCTGGACGCGAGGAGGAGGAAGGCTATGACCTAATGAACAGAAGTGGAACCAGAGGTGAACCAAGTGAGGAAGAGGAGAAGAACCTTGAGTCGGAGGAAGGGAGGTCGTGGTTGCCACCATCGAAGGAGGAGCCACATTGGAGGTACACGGGGCTTACCGAAGTAAGGTTCGCATTCCCTCTCGTCTTTATTTGTCGTTTAGGGCTTAAGGTCCTTGTGATTAAGATCATGTTAAATGATGTAGAAATCTTGCAAAAATAGGAGAAATGATGGGAATATAATGGAAATCGTGAATGTGATGAGATCTTGCCATTTTATGTTGATTTCATGGGGTTTTACGGATTGAATCAAATGCATGCTATAGTAACTTCATATGAGCTGTATGTCTTTGTGATTTTCTATAGAACAACATGTTTAATGGTTTTGTGAATGGATTGAGGGGTTTTGAAGTAGACTTGGAGGTCTACACCCCATGTTTTATCTGTGATTTATGTGCTAGATTAGATGGGTCCGCCCCTCACTCTCATTTTAGGGAGAAGAGATGGCATAGGCTGGGGAAGGTTTTCTACAATCGTAGAAAACAACATACCGAATTGAGTTCGATATGCCAAATGCCTCAGATAAGTCCCCTGAGCCACTAGTTTTGGACGACTGAAGTGTTTCAGTCGACTGAATTAGGGGTTTTCGATTGATCTGGCCATTTTGTGTTGATTTTGTGGGGTTTTACGGATTGAATCAGATGCATGCTACAATAACTTCATATGAGCTTTATGTCTTTGTGATTTTCAATAAAACAACATGCTTAATAGTTTTGTGAATGGATTGAGGGGTTTTGTAGTAGAATTGGAGGTCTACATCCCATGTTTTATTTGTGATTTATGTGGTAGATTAGATGGGTCTACCCCTCACTCCCATTTTGGGGAGAAGAGACAACATAGGTTGGGGAAGGTTATCTGCAATCACAAAAAATGACATATCGAATTGAGTTCGGTATGCTAAAATGCCTTAGATAAGTCCCTTAAGCCACTAGTTTTGGACGACCAAAGTGTTTCGATCGACCGAATCAGGGGTTTTTGATTAACCAACCAAATTCGATTGACCTTTCTAGCTAGGAGACTGAAAACTAATAGAGATTCATTGTACTAAAATGTTTCGACCGACCGAATCAGAGCTTTTCGGTCGATTGATCCAATTCGGTATGCCGAATCAGGATCCACAACCATATTGAGAAATATTTTGAAAAATGTTGATAAAATGGAATAAATGTGTTAAAGGCATGAAAATGATTTACGAAATGTTTCATATGAGAACAAAGTTTCAAATGGTGATTTCCATAAAATGTTAGAACATGAAATGTATGGAATTGAATGTAGACCCATTGAAAGAGGTGCATACATTGCATTGTGAACCATGGAATGAATGAGAATGTAAATGAATGATTTGAGAACCATAAATGATAAATGTAAATAATGATGTGTGAGATTTATGAATGATTTCTATAAATGAAAACTGGTTTTCCAAAGTGATTTGAAATGGAAATTGCATATGCTTTTAAAAGAAATTTTTAAGATTTGTAGGAGCGACATTTATGCCAGGGCTTGCCGACAAAGGTAGTGAGACCTCTAGAAATGTCGAGGACGTGTCCTTGGTCGTGGTTGCTGAGTTACGGTCTGGGATGAGAACCTCGAGATTGTAGCGGTACTGTAGGACCCGAGGTATGGTAAACCTGGACTACCCTCAGTATCAGTGCTGGTCAAGTCTGGGGTTAAAGTCCCCAAGTGCTCGGGAACTAGGGTATTGTGAGGACGTACTCCATGCTTGTACCAGAGAGGGTACACTTTTGAAGTTGCAATCAGGGCAGTTGAACTCCTACGCAGGGTGGTTCACCACAGCACTACAGTACAGACGAGGGTGGAGCCTCGCCAACTGCTTGTGGCCAGGTAGGTTACCTGTGGCCAGGGTGATACAACAAGTTTTGAGATATAAATTGAGATTGTGATTTGAGTTAGTTTTCAGCCTTGATAATTGTGATATAAAAATAAACTGTGCTTTGAGTTGGAATTCTAAATGAGAAATCGCTTTCTACAATACATAAATGATTTGCAAGTGAGCATGAGATTTTAATGGAAAAGAAAAGAAAGTTTTGAAATGGCACATCTTATACTAGTTTTACTGAACTGTGTGTGTTAACTTTCCAGTGCTTGTGGTTTTCTTAAGGTTTCTGAACTGTGTATAGTTTTGTTGTTGTTTTTGGGGCACGTGCTAGGTGACATTCCCATCACTCACGTGTGGTTTTTGGTTGCTTTGTCTCAGGTGCTTAAAGGGAGGTGCAATCTTGTCTGATGCACTTCAGAACCACTTTAGCCGCACACAGGTCTGGGTGTTTAGTTTTACGTATTTAATTCAGTTAAATTTGATTTAATTATTTGCTTTGGGTAGTGTTTGTACTGTTGTCTTGCATAAGGGATGTTACTGTTACTTAGTGAACCTAAGTGCACCAGCTTAGAATGTTGGGCATTGTGGCTTCATTAGGACTACACAATAGCAAGTACATGCATCTGACTTGTTTGATTTGTGGTAGCAGTAAGAAACCGATCATAGGACGAGGTAGAGATAGGACTCCCACAGCAAGTTCTAGCGAGGTGCAAGATAGCGGTTGGGAAGGAATACAGTAGGAGTTGAGCCACATGATGTAAGGGTTCGTCCAGACCCTCAGCAAGAGTAATACAAATGGGACCAAGGCAGATCAGTGGCTCAAGCAATTTCATCGATTGAGCGTACTGACTTTTGACAGCCGAGGCAAGCCAAAAGAGTGTGAGGCATGGCTGCTAGAAGTAAAGAAGATCCTAGAGGGCATGGAGTGTCCAGCTGAGAAATGAGTCAAGTTAGCTACCTCTCAGTTCAAGGGCGACGTCGATCAGTGGTCAAGAGCCATGCATCGCATGAAATTCCCAAATTTTGATCTCTTGGTAGGATTTTTAGGATGCATTTTATGAGAAATATTTTTAAGAATACGAGAGGGAAAGGCTAGACAAGACACTTTGAAATCTAAAGTAAGGTAGCATGTTAGTGGCCAAGTATGAGGTGACCTTCACCTAACTAAAGTAGTTTTCACAGACATTTGATATAGAGAAGCACAGAGTTAAGAGATTTATGGAAGGACTAACTCCAACACTCATATCTAAGGTTCTAGGCTACCGGTGTTTGACCCTAGTGGAAGCAACAGAACTGGCAACCCAATACGAGGAAGATCACAAGCTATTTTTGGAAAACCACTCCAAAAGCAAAGGAAAGGTGTTCGCTCCACGGTCTTCTACTTCTAGGATGCAGAGCTCTAGGAGTTTTGGAAACTCTGTAAGGAAAAGAAAGGAGCGTTCAGAGTTAGTTGTTGGGGGAGGATGCCGCTTCTCTAGGGGAGGTGGCAGTGGATCCAGTCAGGTTGGTTCGAGTAGTGGCACAGGGGAAAGAAGATCTTGCTTCATCTATGGTCGTATAAAGCATGTAGCAACACATTATTTTCATCGACGGCAAAATTTAGAAAAGATGGTGTGCTACAATTATGGAAGACCAGGCACATTTAGTGGAGTTGCCTTGATCCTCCAAAGCTAGTTGGAGACACACCCCACTGACCAACCATGGGACGAGTATTCTCAATAACTTCTCCTGATACTGGTCCCTCAAGGGACACTGTAGAGGGTAAGGAGTAGTCATTAGTTCTGTAATGTGATCTTTTATTTCCTATGTAGTCATGTATCCATCATGGTTCCCTATAATAATTATGGTTATGATGTGTGTTGAATAAGTTCTTTTCTTGTGATTGACCGAATGACCCTAGTATTATTCAACTTAGGGAGCTTGTTCTCCTTTATCTCTGAGTCATTTGCTGTTGAGATTAGAGATAACTCATTCTCTAGAGGAATCACCTGGTATGTTGCCACATAGTGAGTGGAGTTCCTGATCAATCTAGTGCAAGGATTAAGCCCTATCTCGAAGACCCCTCATAGGATGGCACCACTAGAATTAAGGGAGCTTAGAAATCATTTGCAAGAGCTACTAAACAGGGAGTTTGTTAGGCCGAATGTGTCACCCTAGGGTGCCCCTGTGCTGTTCGTCAAGAAGAAGGATGATTCGCTCTGCCACTGCATAAACTATCGGATGCTAAACTAGATCATCGTGAAGAACAAATACCCTCTACCCAAAATAGATGATTTGTTTGATCAACTGCATGGGGTATCAGTCTTTTCGAAGATTGATTTAAGATTAGACTATCACCAACTTTGGATTCGGGAAACTGATGTGCACAAGACAACCTTTCGAGCTCGCTATGGCCATTATGAGTTATTGGTTATGCCATTCGAAGATTGATTTAAGATTAGACTATCACCAACTTTGGATTCGGGAAACTGATGTACACAAGACAACCTTTCGAGCTCGCTATGGCCATTATGAGTTATTGGTTATGCCATTCAGATTGACAAATGTACCAGTTGTTTTTATGAACCTGATGAACAGAGTATTTAGACCCTACTTGGACCAATTCATAGTAGTGTTCGTGGACGACATACTAGTATATTCTCATGATATAGAGACCCACCAAATGCATTTGAGGACGATGTTAGAGACACTAAGGTAGCACCAGCTATCAACAAAGTTCTCCAAATACAAGTTTTGGCTGGAAGAGGTCACATTTCTTGGCCATATTATTTAGGGAGAAGATATAAAAGTGAATCCGGCCAAAGTGGAAGCAGTTAGTAGCTAGGTCAGGCCCAAAATTGTGACAAAAATTAGGAGTTTCTTGAGGTTGGTGGGACATTATAAAAGATTTATTTAGAACATCTCTAAGGTTGCATCATCTTTGACCAAACTCACTCGAAAGGAAGTCCCATTTATCTAGGATTGGCAATACGAAGAGAGCTTCGATGACTTGAAAGCTCATTTGCTCACATCTTCAGTCTTAACATTGCCCTCTAGGAGAGGTAGTTTTACAGTATATAGTGATGCTTGTGAGACTAGGTTGGGGTGTGTATTGATGTAGCATGGAAAGTGGTGGTGTATGCTTCCTACCAGTTGAAGGACCACGAGAGGAATTACCCCACCCATGACTCGGAGATGGTTGTAGTGGTCTTTGCTAGGAAGAGGCATTATCTGTATGGCGAACAGTTTGAGGTATTCACAAATCACCAAAGCCTGAAGTATTTCTTCACACAAAAGGATCTTAATTTAAGACAACGAAGGTGGCTGGAGTAACTTAAGGACTACAACTTCAGTCTAACCTATCACCAAAGGAAGGCTAATGTAGTCGCTGATGCCCTAAGAAGACACACTAATACTGTGGCCAAACTAATAATCAAGGAATGGCACCTACTGGAAGGATTGGTTGAGTGAAGATCTTGGAGACAGTCTCAGGGACTTACTGGAGCTTGGATGGCAAATCTATCTGTTCACCTAAGATTACTAGAGGTAATTGTGGTTGCTCAGCAATTGGACCCATTTGTACGAGAGATATGGGCAAAATTGGAGGCGAGAGAGGCACCTTACTTCTTTGTTGGTGTGGATAGGGGGCTCAGATATGACCTACATCTGTATATGCCTCAGGTGGAGAAAGTAAAACAGAGATTGCTAGATGAAGCCCACCAGTCTAGACATACGATTCATCTAGGAAGCACCTAGATGTATAAGAATTTGAAAAAAATTTCTAGTGTCCTAGAATGAAGAAAGAGATTACTGAGAACGTAGCGAGATGTGCAACCTTCCAGATGATCAAGATCGAGCATCAGAAGCCAAAAGGAATCCTACAGCCTTTGGATGTTCCAATTTAGAAGTGGGAGCATGTATCGATGAACTTCGTGATGAGACTGCCCAAAACCAGGAGAAAGAATGATGTAGTCTGGGTAATTGTGGATTGACTCATTAAGTTAGCGCATTTTCTGCCTATGTGAGTAAATTTCCCATTATCATAGCTGACAAAGTTATATGTGTCTGAGATAGTTCGACTGCATGGAGTTCCAATGTCAATCATGTCTAACAGAGACACTCGATTCACATCGAGGTTCTAGGGAGCGTCACAAGAGGCATTTTGTACTGTGTTGAACTACAGCACTACCTTCCACCCTCAGACAGACAATTAGACTAAAAGGATTATCCAGACATTGGAAGACATGTTGCAAGCCTGCACTCTAGACTTTGGAGGAAGCTAAGAAGATCATCTACCACTAATTGAATTCGCCTAGAACAACAACTATCATTCCAGCATAGAAATGGCATCGTATGAGGCTTAATATAGCATACCTTAAAGGACACCTACTAGCTAGAATGAAGTAGGCAAATGACAGCTTGTGGGCCCAAAGATTATGCAGTAGTATGTAGATAAAGTGGAGTTGATCAGAAAGAGGCTGGCAGCTACATTGACTAGACAGAAGCATTATGTTGACTGGAGGCGTAGACCTTTGGAATTTGAGGTAGGAGACTTCGTTTTTCTAAACGTATCACCTACCAAAAGTGTGGCAAGATTTAGAAGGCAATGAAAGTTGAATCCTCGCTATATTAGACACTACAAGATTTCTAGAAAGGTCAGTGAAGTTACTTACAAGATGGATTTGCCTCCAGATCTGTCTGATATGCATAGTGTGTTTCACGTCTTGATGTTGAGGAAGTGCTACGCCAATGCCTCCCAAGTGATCTAGGTTCAATAGAAGAATTGTAGGAGGACCTGTCTATGGTGGACATTGTCTAAATACTTGATCGGAAGGAACAAGCCCTCAAAAAAAAATGTAATCCCTCTTGTACTGGATTAATGGCAACACTACAACATGGAGGAGGTTACCAGGGAGCATAAGGCTGAGATGTGATCGCAGTACCCCATTTGTTTCATTAGAAGCAAATTTTGTAGATGATTTTTTTTAATAGGGGGAGGATGTAATATCCAGGGTCGACCACAGGATTGTATCCAGAAGTCTAAAGATGATATAGCATTGTAATTGAGAATTTGTTATATAATTTGAATAAGCTGGGACTTAATGTTGTTGGACACCATGATAAATGTAACACCCCAAGTGCTACACAACAGTACAAGAACTACCCAAGTACAGCTAAAAGAATTTAAATGCAGAATAAAATAAATAAAGCTAATCACCCAGACCTGTGTGCGGCAAACGTGGCTCGAAAAGATGCACCAGACTAGACTACTCCTACACCTGAGCACCTGAAACAAGGGGACAAGGAAAAACACACGAGAGTGACAGGAATGTCACCCAGTACGTGCCCCAAAAACAACGCTAAAATCCAATGAAAACCATTGTCAGACAACTAACAATGCCAAAACCACATGTCCAACTAGAGAAACATGGAAAACAATGGCATTTCAAACTTTCTTTTCTTTTTCTTTCAAAACCTCATACTCATTCATAAACCGTTATTCTCAACACTGGAGAAGCAAATCATTTCATCTAGTTTCCTAGCCCAAAAAATCATATTAAAACCATTAGCACAATTTATAACAATCCGAGCTAGGAACTAGTCCACACACACAAATCCACACTTTTCCATTTCAAAACTGGTCGCATCACCCTGGCCACAGGCGATCGACCTGGCTACAAGAAACTGGTGAGGATTCCATGTCACCACACCCACACTGCAGTGCCGTGGTGAACCACCCCGTACTGGAGTTCAACTGCCCCGACAGCAGCCTCAAAATGTACCCTCACTGGTACAAGCACAGAGTGCGTCCTAGGGACGCCCTGGTGCCCGAGCACCTGAGGACTCTAACCCCAGACCCGTCCAGCACCGGCACTGAGGGTAGTCCGGGTCTCTCATACCCTAGGTCCTACAGTACCACCACAGTCTCGAGGCTCCTA
>JAMKQA010025745.1:0-28838 GCA_024699735.1 Posidonia australis
AGTTTGAGAACTTGAGAAGAACAGTTGTATTCCCTTGACAGCATAGTGCCGGTTACCTGGACCGAGAGGGTCCCGTGGTTTTTTCCTTTCCTCACACCAAAGGAGTTTCCACGTAAAAATATCTTGTGTCTGCTTGTGATTGTTTGGTTACAGTTTTTGTTTGCTTCGCCTTAGTGTTTATTAGGCCCTCGTTTCCCAACAGTTGAGCCCCAAATGGTTTTTAACTGGATTATATGATGCATCTCGACAGTCAAATTTTTGATGCTCATTAATAGCACTTATTTGAAGTGTCATTTGTGTGCGAAGCTTTGATCAACGAATGCTGGTGAAAGAAAAATGTATGAGAGTTAAAGGTCTCATAAAAGTTGCTCCTAACGGACCTCTGCATTATCAATTGAAATGGATACTTCATTCATGAGCGCAGGGAAGAGTTCTACGTGCCATAGCGACTATATCATATATAAGTGCTGCTGCTGGCATAAATGTGGATTTCCTGCCTAGATTTTCCAGTTGATTAAGCTATTATATTACAATCTTGAACTTTAAATCAAAAGGATATGCCGGCGTGGCTAGTGACAGCATGCCCCCTCATTTGTAAACTTCATCAGATAATCTGTGGGGAGAATTAAATTATGGCTGCTTAATCAAAGATGGTGGGTTTTTTTTTCCCTTTTTTTTTTGTAAATGGTAGTTGCTTGATCAAAGATGTAGAGCAGTACTTGTATCAGATTTGACCTTCTAACCAGAAGGATTTTTTAATAAATATTATTCTTTCTTTGCCAAGTTTGCACAATATAAGAAACGCTAGAGAACAGAGAGCATGTAAATAGGTCGATTGTTAGCTTCATTTTCATAAAAAACTTGTTTTTGTTTTCTACATCTCCTACCGTTGACTAAGACAATCTGCCTCATTGTATCATTTTCTTCTTACATTACTACATGTGAGTTGTTAACGTGAAAGAATAAACTAAATTAATTAACATGAAAGATTGTTTCATGTTCTAAGAAATATTTTCCATCCAGAAAGTGGAAAAAACCTCCTCTATGTATGAGACTACAAAGATAGAATGAATATCCGTACAATTATTTATATAATTAAATAACATAAACATACCTAGATAATCTAAAACTCTATCTCAAACTGAAACATATATATCATACGTGTCTAAGTTACTACATAAGGTTTCAAATTAAAATCCCTAAAGGTTAGACTCTTTGTAAATGTATCTACAAGTTGCTTAGAAGAAAAGGTATACCTCTTTAATGAATATATTTGCGAGCTGCTCTGGGGAATGAGAGAAAAAAGTAGATATATAACTATTCATTTCAACATCTCTTACATATTAGTAGTTCACTTTAATATACTTAGTATACTTATAGAGTGTTGTGATGTTGAATACGTAGATTGCAACAATGCATCGGCATTGGAGTTTGGTTGGAGAAGTCTTTAACTCTGTCATGAGAAATCCAGACCTGTATTTCAACCTTGCATTTGATTTAAATATCACGTTCTACTTCTTATTTTTCCAAGTGAACCTAGACAGGTGTAATATCCATATGACAACATGAAACATTGACAACCGCAGTTCTTGTAATTGCTTGCTCCTGGCACACTAACGCGGGTAAGAAATTAGGAGTCTCATGTGGTAAAGTTACTCGTACGATACCACCCTGCAAGCTTCTCAAAAGTCAAAACACTTGTCTTTCATTGTTAATGTTTCTACGTTAGGAATAGAAACTATAATTTTTCTCAAGGTGGATGCAAGTTCAATTCAGAGTTGGTTTATTTTCACCAGCAGCACCAGTTCCCTTTTCTCTCTCATCCTGATTTCTGAACCAAATTATCTATTTGTCCACGAAAAGGCCCGTGGACAGTATGGTCGCTCCTAATTAGTTGGCTAAGAAAATATTAGGA
Organism: Posidonia australis; assembly: GCA_024699735.1. Taxonomy (NCBI): domain Eukaryota; kingdom Viridiplantae; phylum Streptophyta; class Magnoliopsida; order Alismatales; family Posidoniaceae; genus Posidonia; species Posidonia australis. The sequence continues at coordinate 1,916 of JAMKQA010025745.1, forward strand.
ATCCTTTACCTTTTGATCCAAAATGTGCCTCGACAATTTATTCCAGTCATAACAGTACCATCACAAAGAACATGACAACAAAGCCCACGACAACTTGCACGACACTTGTCTGTAGTCACTTGGTCTAGTGGTGAAGTCTCTTTGTAGTTGTACGAGAGATCGGAAGTTCGACTCCCACGAACATCATATATATTACATCACTTGGTGGTGGTTTATCATAGTCAAGTGTTTGAGTGTAATATATATTAATTACCGTTTACAAAAAAAAAACTTGCATGACACTTTATTCTGCACAACCATGTGCATAATTAGTTCTCCGCTACTAGTACATTAATGGTGGCAGAGCTTAAAGTCAACTGTTTTATCTAGGATGGGTCAAAGTCGTCTTTAACTCTTAAAGAATTAGAAGGTTCATATTTTCAAATACCAATCCTTGAATACGATGGGAGATTAGATTTAAGCCTCCGATGCTCGACACCATCTCCTCTTCCCCTCTCTTATGATCCCTTCCTCCCTCCTCGTCTTCCTACTGTTATCAGTCGTCCTCCGCTGCCTATGGTCTCAAGTCGGCATTGGCTTTGGCAGGGCATGGCGAGGGTGTGGAGGAGGATGCAAGGTATGGCATCATCCTGCAAGGCACAACGTATGCTGTTAAGGGCAGCCGCGAGAGACGAAAAGTTGGGTTTCTATTGTGCACGTTGGCATTTTCTTCGTTTGTCATCTTGTCCACGTGCAAGGGTTACATGATGTCAAAATACCACAAGAAAGAGGAAACCAACGATAAACACTAATATTCGATAGAGAGAGTACAACCCAAATCTATATTATAATCACATTATCCAGATTACAAATACATAATTACATTTACTTTAGATAACAGGTGTAGACCACGGTTAGGCTAATTCTAAGCACAAATGTTACATTTTCTTTTGAAACTTTCCTTTTTTTTAATAAATCTTTTGAATTTCCTTGTTAATAAAGTCATGTCTTCATCTTCATCTTTATTCTCAGAATCTTTAGAATTTATAGTGGTTTTTAAGGCTATAGTCTTTTTAGTTGGGTTTTTCTTATTTTCTTTCTCCTTCAATTGTACATTAGATTCCCAATTAAGTCTTTAAGTGAGTATATGGAAAGGTCCTTTACCTTTTTAATAACAGTAGTCTTTTTTTTACTATTCAAGGATTAAAAACCTAAGAATTTTTCTAATAAAATCACTTTGATTGTGACTTCTCTCAAGTACTTGTAAAGAATTGATTATGTCACTAAATCTTATGAACATTTCTTCAATAGGTTCATTTTGTTTCATTTTAAAAATTCATATTTATATACAAGCATATTTATTTTTGTCTCTTTAACTTGATTAATGCCTTTATGTGTGACTTGTAAATTATGCCAAGCTTCATGTGAAGTGTTACAATTAGAGATTCTATTGAACTATTCTTGGCTAACGGCACAAAATAATACATTTAAAGCCTTAGCATCAAGTTGAGCTAAAATTTTCTCTTCATTGCTCCATTCTTTATAAGATGCATAATTTTGTGTAAAATCATTAACTACAATATCCCATAATTCAAAGTTGATTGATTTCAAATAAATTAGCATTCTATATTTCCAATAACTATAGTTTATGCTATCAAAGTAATGAAGTCTATTTATGCTTTGTCCCTCTACAATATGATTGTTATTGAATGATAATGAAACCATCATCTAATAGATGATTAATTCTAGATTCGAGATGATCATGTTCTAATACCAATTACTAGATTGAGTGGCTTCTCTAGAAGGAGGTTGAATAGAGAAGGTAGGTAATTTAAATTGTACTTTCTATTTTACTACAATTTGATAAATAACATACACAACTATGTCAAATTTGGAAAGCTAAGTTAAACATACAATGAAAGGGAGAAAAACAATAAAGGACACAAATGATTTATAGTGGTTCGACCAACCTCATCTTAGTTTATTCCTCGAGATGTCCTCGAGAGTTCCATTGAATTTAATCAATTACTTACTTGGCGATGTATGCCTCATCAATCCTCACAATCCGTGAACCCTTCTCTCTATTGGAGAATAATTACACCTTCGAAGTTTTTATACACAAACTCTTACAACTCTAAGTATACTAATCTCCCACTCAGCTAATCTAAAATGAGTATGTGAAAGTGTGGCTCACATATTACTTTCTTGGCACTTTGGAGATGAACTTGGAACACAACTCAAATAGGATTTGGGCTTTTGAGCTATAATGCAATCAAATTAAGAGAGTGGGAGTTAACAACAAGTTTCTGTATTTGTCATGGATCTAGAAGTGCTCCTTATATAGGCTTAAATGAGATGAAGCATGTGTTAAACACCTTGATTTTCTCTCTAATAGATACAAACAGCTACTGATTCGGTATATCGAAAATCATCAGTCGATCGAAAATCTTCCGTTGCCTACAATAGTCGACTAATTCGGCATTCTGAATTACTTCGATGTGTCGAACGGGGTCTTGGTTGTAAACCCCTTTTTGGTCCTGATTTCGGTTTATCGATCCAATTCAATAGATCGAAATCAACTATAAACCTAAAATGATTTGTCTAAAGTTCTACTTAGGTTCAAATTAATCCCATAAACTCCAAATTTCGGAATACCAAAACTGTTCGGTATGTTGAATGCAACCATAAATCTAAATGCAATATTTTTCTAATGTCTTCCTACTTGGTTCATGGGTGTGCCTATTTTTTTAGGATTTTAACCTATGTTGAGAGTTTATTATATATCCTAGATATTACAATAAAAATAGAAAAAATTACATCAATTGTTTACAAATAAACTTGATAATTTCTTCCCTAATTCTTGAATACTCTTTCATCTCTTCATAAGATTAATATGATTCTTCTTTTTGGTCGCTTGTGTTAAATAAATCGATAGTTATATTTTAGATTACATGTTTTTATTTATGGCCTATTTTTGGCCTAAAATAGGCCAAGATGGACACAAATCGGGCCATGCTGGTACTAAATTCAGGTCCAGGCCTAAGCCATGTTTCAGTCCAAACTGGATGCAAGAGAAAATCTCCAAACCTAACTTAGCCTTTGGCCCTACCATTTCAAGTCGAGGTAGCACGTGTACCATTTTGGACCTAGTTGGCTCGATTTTTTTCGGACCCACAGCACAATCCTAATTTCTAGGTCTAAATGGGAAGTATCATATCATTTTCATTTTATTGATATCATCCAATGGTCCATATGATAATTTATGTAGGAATTGATGTATGCAAAGCTTCTTCCAAAAAAAATGTCATACTGATAGGTCTCACTAACATTAGATGATATCCAAAAAAAAAAGGGAAAATGATATGATAAGTCCCACCAACTATGCACATTTTACCTTTGATCTATAAATTAGTGTATGATTTGGTGTTCAATGGGCAATGTCCAACAAATTATCTGATTGAAACATGTGATTTAAAAAACTTGGAGCTCGTGTGTCCTAAAACTAGGTATTCGTAACCAACTCTTGGTCAAAGTGTAATGGTTTATGGTTTCTATTGCCTTTTGCCTCAGCTTTAAATACAATTTCAGGAAAACAGAGTACCCTCTGTCCTGTTTATACACTGATCGACTATCGTTTCTTTCCTCCATGAGACGTTCCCCTTTGCAATACCATCTTCCTATACGCTAGTTGAGATCCGCACCAACGGAATCGGGAAATCCTCTAGTTAATATCAAATGTTGCTGGGGGTCTCGGACATGTTCATGCTGGCCGGTACTCCAAGGCGTCCGAGAACATGAGGAGCCACTGCACGTCGCTGTCGTGGTGCTCGACGTCGATGGGCCCTCTCCGCCCTCCCTCGCCCCCCTCCGCCATGTACCAGACTCCTCTTTTCCCGGGAGGGTTTCGAAAAGGCGTCCTACTTCAGGAACCTGCAGGTTGTGGATCGGGACAACAGTCTAGTTCCAGCCTCCGGACTCCGGCTGCTGGCCGATCATCCTAGTTGCTACCATCTAAGACCTGGTAACCACTGCCGACGGAAAAAGAGAAGGCAGGTACGCGGCAAGGGGAAGCTTCTTCCCTCCCCCCTCGGGGCTGAACCAGACCTTCTCTCTGGTTCTTTGCTCAGCCCTGTTCCATCCTTTTCTTCGACGATTTGTCGAATGGTTTGCGTCTTACTTGGTGTGGAAGAGGGGGGAGGCCAGGATGCTTGTTCTAACTGATTTTGCTCCTCTTCCTTCTCTGTTGGGCGAAATATGTCCTGCTGCTATTATTGACGCCGTTTTTCTTTGTCGGTGTCTTCGTGGTGACTGATTTATTTTTACAAAATATTGTTTTATTGTTGTTAACTTCAGATCGCGATGCATATCTGTTTGATCTAGCTTTGCCTGGTCTTTTTACACCAGTAACAGGAGATGCCCTATTTCGTCAGTGCCCAGTAGGGTTGGGTATCTGCTTACTTAGAAACTGTTTCGAAAATTCTAGAAATTACTGTTGAATGCAATTCGGCATTATTGCGCTCTGTTGCGCGTCCTCTCATGTCACTCATTACGTGCACTCACTGCATTTTTTTAATGTTAAAAAAATTCAAAATATGAAGTGTTACACATTCGCGCGGGGAAAATCTCTGACTCAGAGATTTCCTCCGACAGTGGAGTGGTGAGAAGCCGCCCTTTTCTGACATGCCTTGACACTAGACCTTTCGAGATTTGCTCTCCTAGCATCCCCTGTCAATCCTGGTTACTTTTGTGTTACTGATTTATTTCTGTCTGCTCTCCATCTTAAAATTGATCTATTTTATTCTGGTTGGACATTGTTATTTCAAATCATTCTCTAGTTGATTTGGAATGAAAGGAACAATAGGTTTTTCAAATCATTCTCTGATTAATTTGTAAGGATTACCAATGATATCTCTTCATTGTTTTACTGTTGGGTAGACTCTTTGGCTACAGGTTTCGAAAAAAGTGAAAATACACGGGCAATATCATCTTATCAGCATAACAGAGATGTGGAGCATAGTTCATTGGCTCCCAGCAATCCCCAATGGGAGATGGAGTATGATACTGGAACTCCTGGTATTCCCATGCGTGATTAACTTTTGGTTAATTGATACTATGCAGCATGCAGTTGCTGAGAATTTTTGCTGAGATTTTTTGGTTTATAAGATACTTGTAATATTTTTTGGTCACCTGCTGTGTGACTGGTTCTGTTTATTTTGTTTGGGCAATACTCTGTAATACTTTGGATGACTTTTTACCTTATTAATATCAACAAAATACCGTTTACAAAAAAAAACGGAGTACCCTTTTAATCCATATATATTTGGAGATTGGGTAGATGATGCTGAGACATGTGTTTTTTGAATGTTTTAACAGATCTGTCGAAGTGGTTCCATCATTTTTAACACATGTATCGTTTTCCATTGTAGGCTTGTAGCATTTCACTGCAATTTTCTTCGCATAATACAACAATTCTCGGAGTGTCTTGATGGTGCGATTATTTCTGGTAGTATACTTATTTTCTCTCGTAGCAAAAGTTTTTTTTAAAAAAAATTCTCATAGCATAACATGTAGTTCTTGTTGCATTTCACGATTATTAATGCCACATTCTACAATAGTTTTTTTTTTTGTTATCGGTTTAAATTTTTTGAATACCCCAGGATTCGAACCCGGAGTGCGTGACGAGTTTTTACCATCTCCCAGCCACTGTGACAATGAGGCATTATCCACATTCTACAATAGTCCTCGTCAGTTTATTCTAATAGCATATCACGATTATTAATGTTGCATTCCACAGCAGTTGAGGTTAGAGTGGTCGAGGAGTGTTCCCATCGGTTCGTCGAGGTGTCAATGTATGATCCTTTGTCATATTGTCTTTTTTTTTTTTTGGGAACTGGTAAATCATCATTTTAACTAATAATAAACATTCACTTAGTTATGAGTCCATATCTAAGTGAAAACATGTCCAAAATATAAAGAATTACAAAGCATTAAAAGTCCACAAAAATGTATAAGCAAAGTTAAATCAAATCATTCTAAGAGTTGACTTGTCATAGTTGCTAGTAATTTTCATTTCAAGACCCCGACTGGAGAGGATCATACAGGATTGACACATCAACATTAAGTTGGACAACAGCTGGTACAGGGGGACCAGAAGGGATGACTAGCCTAATAGATGATGTGATGGACTGTACAACCAAATGTGCTTGGTCTGCCTTCCATTCATTTTGCATTCTTTCCAAAGCTTGAAAGATATCCTCATTGCACGATCCGGCAATCACATTGTCTACCTAAATTTTGTCAATGAAATGATACTAGATATAATATAAGATACAGGTTTAACTGAATTTTTAAAGATCAAATTGTTTCTCTGCAACCAAAGAGTCTACTATATTGTTGGCACAAGTAGTATCCAGAAATTGTGGTTCTTGAAAAATTTCAAGTAATTATTCAGAAACAGGCAATCTTTCAACTGTGTATGAAGGAGAATTACAACGTCAAATAAAAAGAACGATCACATTTTCTGAGAGATAATTATTTTCGAAGTGTTGTAATAGGTGATAATGTTTTCTCCCCTGCAATTTGCAGATAATTATCAAAGCACGCTCCCCAAGATCAACAAAATAATACCATGCATTTTGAGTTCAAATAAACAAGAGAAGCCACCATGTCCATATCTTCATTAAACTTAAGACACTTTGCTAATGAAAGAGACCCCGGAGCTCTGAGCTTCATCCAACAAATGGTCTGCCACTAGTTTAGTTATTTCAAAAGGTTCATCAATATGTATCAGTCTAAAATGAGACTATTGGGGAAATGATCTTCTCTTCTACTATGAACAAAGATCAAAATGACAAGAGAGACATAGAGAAAACACAAATAGAAAAGCACACACATAAATACGAGAATTTATAAGTTCAACTAAGTAGGTCTATGTCCTTAAAAGAGAAAGAGAGAGAGAGAGAGAGCTTTCACTTTGAATCCAAAATGAATACAAAGTACAAGAGATTGATGAAAAAGAAATTTAAATACCTTCATTCTAAAAAGAGTTGTCGACACCAAAGTCTCTCAAGATATGTTTAGGATTAAAAGGTCTTCAATATCCTAAAATATCAACAAATTGATATATTTATATGTGAAGTTAAATGAATCCGTTTATTACAAAATATTCCCACGACAGACGTCCGCTCAAGTCCTGACTTGATTCTGCATCTGGAGTGGATGTCCACAAATCTCTTGTGATGAAAGAGTGCATTAGCGAACGTCCAAAGCAGATATCTACAAGTCCCCTGTGACGAATCAATGCATCGACAGATGTCTGCAAATCCCCTGTGATGAACCAATGATATAGCAGACGTCTGAGTGAGCGTCTATCAAATTATTTCAAGGTAAAACTCAATAAATCTCTACCTTAACTTGAAATTCCATCTCTTGCATCACGATTGTAGTCAGTCTTCATCTCTTTCTACCAAACAAGCTATATTATGTACAACATATGCCAACCAAGTTTACACAGTCTTTGAACTTGATTAAAAGAAGAGACTTTATCATTATGTCGGTCTGTTTAATCCCTTTTGTTGTTACTATGTACTTTGAAAACTACAAACTTTTGTAATGAAATAACTTCTGAAAAACTACTCGACTCTCTTATATCACAAGATTCCTCGACTAATGATAATGTATGTGCAAACATAAACTCTGCGTATCTGGAGGGTGGCTTAATCACTCTTCGTTCACTCCTTATAATGCAATTGCTACAATAATTTCTTCTTCTTCTTCTTCTTCAAAACCAAGAAAATGGTCAATTTGTAGCTATACTAAATTATGATAATTCAACTTAAGCTCCACTTATTAACCTATGTATCAGAAGAATTAACAATAGAATCTTTCTTGGAAGTTAACTTCTCAATAAGCATCTTCCACTACTTGAAGTACTTAAACACTTTATCCTTGAATTTAATAGTATAAACTAGAATAGTCATCAATGAAGGTTAACATGTGTCTCGCACCACTTTTTGATAGAATTTGGAAAGGACTCCATAAATCAATAAGTCCTCTTCTGCTAAGAATGGTCATATGCGTCTCGTTCAAATGTCTCATTCTTAGATGTCACAATTTGATGTAATTTGTCTCTGATAACAAAATAGTAGTAATTGTTATAGCACTTTTAACTGTACTTTCCTGTAAGACATAAAAATTTCCTAATCTCCTTGCCAACATGACAAGATGGCAATCCTTGATGACTGCTAATATTCCATCTTTAACCAAGTACTTGCACCCTTTTGCTTCTAAAGTGTCTAGAGAGATAAGATTCTTCTTCAAATCTGAAATATATCAAACATTTATCAATGTCACCATCGTCTCATCATGCATTTTCAACTTAATAGTGTCTATCCTAATAACTTTTAACTGTGAATCATTACCCATCAATACAACTTCACTTTCAATAGATTTATAGGTAGAGAATCAATTCTTATTAGAAAACATGTAGTATGTATACTCCGAATCTAGATCCAATCATCTTTCGATATATATGGGTTAGTAACAACAAACATGTAACTACGATCTAAACATTCTACCTTCACATAGCTTACTTCTACATAATCCTTTTTAGACTTGTTAAATTGACCTTTAAAGCTACTCTTTTCCTTATTCTAAAACTTCAAACAATTTTGTTTCATATTTCTTCCCCTAGCATTTAAAACTTCAGTCTTCCTATCATTCGCATTAGAATTACTCAATTCCCTATCCATCAAATCTTTCAAGAATAGAAATGACTTAGTATCATCCATTGATATTTTCTGTCTACCATATATTAGAGTTTCCGTCTAATGCTTGTAAGAGAACGGTAACGAACACAGCAATAGAAGAACTGATTTTCATCTTCAATCTTCACATCCATATTTTTTAGGCCCATAATGATCAAACTGAAATAATCAATGTGTGATTTAATGGATGTACTTTCAATCATATGAAGCATGAAAAGTCACTGCTTCAAGTACAATCGGTTCACAAAGGTCTTAATCATGTAGAGAGATTCTAACTTTAGCCAAAAATCTACTACAGTCTTTTCATACACGATATCTCGAAAAACCTTACTTGACAAGCAAAGTTATACATTTGTCAAGGCTTTTTCATTCATCTTCTTCTCAACTTCACTCACTAATTCTAGCATCTTGTCATTTCCCTTCGATGCATTTGAAACTCCTTATTAAACCAGAAATATGCGTATCTTTATTGCCACAAATTGAAATTGACATTCAGACTATATTTCTTAATCTCAAACTTCGTCATCATCTTCGTAATTGAATCGGAGTCTACAACAAAAAATTTGATACCAGTTTATTAGAAAAACAATTCTCTTTTGCACCATGAACAAAAGTCAAAACGACAATAAAGAAATAGAAAAAACACAAATAGAAAAGTACACACACAAACACAAAGATCAACCAAATAAATCTATGTCTTCAAGGCAGAATAAAAAAGAGAGAAATTTCACCATAAATCCAAGATGAGTATAAGATACAATAGATTAATGAAAAAGAAGATCAAATACCTTCACCTTAGAGAAAATCGTTGACACCAAAGACTCTCAAGATATGTCTAACATTGAAAGATCTTCAATATCCTAAAATTGTGAAGTAAAACAGATTTGTTTATGATAAAACATTCTACGACAAACGTGCCCGTAAATGTTCACTCAAACCCTAACTTGATTCTACAAAAGGGTAAACATCTAATGCAAATATTCACAAATCTCATGTAATGAAGCAATGCATCGACAAACGTTTGGAACAAACACCTGCAAGTCCCCTATGATGAATCAGTACATCGACGAACGTCTGAAGCAGACATTCGCAAATCCCTTGTGACAAACCAATAATGCAACAAACATCTGTTAAGTTATTTCAAGACAAAACTCAATAGGAACTGTATATTAACGTAAGAATTTAAATTCTAATTAAGGGAAGTTTCTACGAAAAGAAGTCCAGAAGATAATTTCAATGGCTTACACTAATTACCACCAATTAAAAGTAAGTTCTCTCTTCTTTTATTTTCTAACAGCAAGTACGTGGTACATGCATTGACTATCAGTGCATGTTGCAATATTAAGGGCATGAAACCTGGACACCATATTTGCTTCTTCTTCTTATCATTTTAGCCAAGGACACATGGCTTATTCAACTTCAGAACATTTCACATGGTTTTATTTGATCAGAATCATGCAAGGTTTTATTTAAATACAATCTGGCAAATTAAAACTTACTCTGCACATCTCCGTGGAGTACTAACAAAATTATACAAATGCAAGAGGCAAGAATCTCACATATATTGACTGCAGAAAATGATTAAAAACACAAACAAAAGGAAGTTCTAAGGCAGCAGCAAAAGAGAGACTTCTATACTTTGAAGCAGCGGCCACCACCTTGCTTGTGGACCTATCACAGCGGCCATCATGGGGAGCGCTTGTTGTATTGAACTGTCACCATTTGTGTTAATGGCGACATCACTTGAATAACCAATCTCAAGTTTTAAACAATCCTTTAACTGTGTCAGCACTTCACTCATGTTAGGACTCTGGGCAGCATCGGGTGTCACGCATTCAATGACTAATTCTAAAGCTTTACTAACAGAACTGTAGTTGTAAACTCCATGCAGCTGCTGATCGACAATGCTGCTTATGTCGTTTTTTGCGAGTGTTTCCTCAAACCACTGGATCATGCGAGTCATCTCATGTGGTCATGCCTTGTGACTATCCCAGGTTGTCCGGTGATCAGTTCTATCAGAACGATGCCAAAGCCATATACATCACTCCACTGTTAGCATCTTGGTATTGGTGTAGCTGCGTAAAATACATTTTCTTTCCACTTAGAGCATGTAGAGTGATACAGAGATTACGTCTCTAGTAACACCAAGAAATGCAATTATGTTTCTGGTAATACCATGAAAGAATACACATAGCATTCAACTGTTATTCAAGAAAAGACATGCATCTAGCATGTAGAACATTAAGAACTTATAAGAGAAATAATTCAGAAAATAATATTCTATATGTTTGGATGATTCTTCCTTATAAAGGTTGGTGATAAAACCCAGGTTTTTGTTTTAAACATCCATTTGAAACTTTGATTTTCTGACAAGGAAAACAGCAATTCAGCTAGTGTTTGGCCCAATAAGAAATGAAACTAAAAAGAATCAGTTCCTACTTTTTTAATCCTATTGATCTAAATGAAGTATTGTATGCAAACTAAAACACTTTCGTATAACTTGTAGAACTCTTTGAGTATCCTTTAATTATTGAAAATTACCGTGTCTCGAGCTATAGAAAAAAAGCAGTGGATATGCATGTAGTCCGTAAAAAAATTGTTGGAACAAAGTTCTAAAGTTGGTGACCCTTAGCCAGATAGGTGTGTAATGATGCCATTGTACTCTTGTTCTTTCTTAGATATTTGCATTCATACACATTTAACCACCAGACAATAACATGTAAGCATATATAGAGATAATGTTGTTTAACATTTGAAATAGTATGACACTCAATGCTAATCACTGGAGAAAAGGCCTATATTCATTTTACCATACATTGACAAAGGTTTTGCATTTTCATTAGATTTTGAAAGCAACAGACTTAAGCTGGTTTCCAACATAGTGAACATTGGATTAAAATGCTATATGGATTGAAATGTTTAAAATTAAGAAGAATTTTAGCCTGTTGTAAATTTTGATATGAATGCTAAAATTAATAGAATTCCAATAAAACAAACTTTAATCAAATAGGTGTAATCTCAGGTACATATTTAAGAATTAGTGATAATGGTCATACCTACAAGTTATTATGCAGGAGTGGTGATGTTAAGATGATGCTAAACCAATATACTGCAACAAGTAAATTGTATCTTCAAGTTTTTTTCTTACAAAGTTTCAATTTGTTTCTAAATGAGAATGAAGTTGGAGGGAGACGTACAAACTTCTTTAAGCAGATCTTTTTTTTATATATGATTTTGATACAAAATGATAATATATTAGAAAATTTAACTTTTAATATATTTGGCATCTGTTTTTGTAGCATATGTTATTGAATTCAAATGTTAGACAATCCATATTCACATGTAATGCCAATATGCCATTTGAGAACTTGGAGCCAAAACGAAAAGATATATAGCTTCAAAAAATATATACATTTTTCATAGTAATCCGTGGTTGCCAATTGCGTTAATCCTTCACAACTGCATATAGGAGATCAAACATCCAAGAAGATTTCAAAATACTTTCTTTTTTGCCATTGTAAGGTGGCAAAAAAATCTTGAACAAGTTCCAAGTAGATATAATAATTTATTCTGTTGGTCAACTCTTTTTTTCGGCTCCAAACATATTCTTTGTGTTGACTAGTCTAATTGAGTTCATGTTGCATATTTTTGCACGTTAACACAATTTTTATACATTGAAGAAGTTCCAAGTAGATAAAATAACTTACTCGGGATGAAGTTATCCGGGAAAGTGAGTATTGCATTTGAATTTTGATTGTCTATCAATTAGGAATTACCTGGACAATTGGAAATCCATTATCTTGGCTTCCATGCTTTTGTTTAAGAGGATGTTGCTTGTTTTTATGTCCCTATGTATCATTGCTGGTTGGCATCCTTCGTGCAAATACTCCAATCCTTCAATTGAATTCCTCACATTAGTTTTAAACATAAGAAATATAATAAAAGAAAGAAAATTGTCGAACCTTGTGCAGCTTCATTTGCTATGCGAATGCGCCATGCCCAGCACAAGGTATTTTCACCAACTTCACCTGCCACACGTAATTAAATTTTGATCAGATCTACACCCATATTGACGTTCTTAAAATAATATCAACTCACTGCATCAAATCTTCTCAGTCAACAAGGATTGAGATTCAAATTCTTGATCAGAAAAAATTGTATATTCATTATTGGTTTTGTAATTTTAATTCATACTAGTGTTGAATATAATTTGTGAAATGAAACAGAAACCACTATATTATCTTATAACAAAGGATTATAATCTCCTATATATAGAAGAAGATATACTAAACCCACAAACAACCTATTAACTGGATAACATAAAGATCCATATAAGGATCCATTTATTCCAACACTCCCCTTCAAACTGAAACATCTAACATACACAACTTGTTACGTAAATGGATATGAAGAAGAAGACTTGATTTTAAAAAACATACTAACAGAGCAATCCGACTACTACATCAATACGTGGACTTGACAGGTCCACACAACGGAGACAATGTAAGATCAAAAATATCAATAAGTAACTGGACTGCAACACCAACACATGTGGACGTGACATGTCCACAACGAACACGATGTCAGATCTGAAGATTGTCTAAGACAAGTATATCTTTTTTTTCTCTCATCTTCTTCTCACACATTCTTTTCTCTATTTTTTCCCTTCTAACATTTTCTCACCTTTTCACTCTTTTATTTTTATTTTTTCCCTTTTTTCTCCTCTAACCTTTTCTCACCTTTCTCCTCCCTTCTTTTTTTTTCTCATTCTCTCTCTCCTTGTTTTTTTTCCTCTTTCGTTTTCTCTCCTCCCTTCTCACTGTTTCTTCTTCATCCTCCTCATCCGACGACAGAGGATCTATGGCGGAGACAGCGGAATGGTCCACCAGAGGCAGTCGGACGGCCGACAGGGCCTAAGAGCACGACTAAAGGTACCCCCGAAGGCTGATGGTGCATGGGAAAGGACGAACGACATTGGAGAAGAGAGAAATCGAGGCTATCGACACTGGAGACGGCCTGAGACGACGAACGATGACTTTAAGGGGCTGGACAGACTGCCCCTATCCGCGGGGCTGAAGGAGACTGGAGGGGCCGCGGCTGGCCTGGACGGTGCCGCCAGTGGGTTGGACTGGCCTGCGACGACGAGAGGAAGGCCTGGATTGACCGACGACGACTGAAGGAGGGCTGAAGCTGCTGAACGGCGCCGACTGGAGCCTGGACGGCGACGGACACGGCGGTCGACGGTGCAGACGGAGGTGGACTGGCCGATGCTCAGCGCCAGGTAGGCCGACGACAGCAGCGACTGGACGACGGCTCCACAACGTCGACGACAAGGTTGGAGACGGTGACCGGACTGGACGAAGGTACGCATCCTTTCCCTATCTTCTCCCTCTCTTCCTACTTTCTCCCCCCCTTCCCTAACGACGACCGGGCTGGACAGCGTCGGCGGAAGCCTGGACTAACCTGGAAGAAACCGACAGACGCTTGGAAGACTAGACAGACCCGACGAAGACTTGGACGGGCCGGACGACGCGGGAAAGCCGACGGAGGAGACGAGGGCACAGGAAGGAGAGACCGACGGAGGGAGACAGGCCCTGGACAGAGTTGGCGAAGGCATAACAAGCCTTGGAAGGCGCCAACGAGAGCAACCAGAGGAGGAGGAAGCTCCAACAAGTGTTGGACAGGAGCCTGGACGGTCCAATGGTGGCTATCGACTACAGGAAACAACATAGGAAGGGTGGACGATACCGGCTGATGCTAGGTTAGGGTTTTCTCAAGGGACTGCCGCCGTCGTCGACAGTGAATCTACGACGACGATGGCTACTATGCTCTCTCTCTCTTTCTCTCTCTCAAACCCTAGGATTTAACCTATACTCTGATACCATGTGGAATGAGATAGAAACCATGATATTATCTTATAACAAAGGATTACAATCTCCTATATATAGGAGAAGATATACTTAACCCACAAGCAACCTATTAACTGGATAACATAAAGATCCATAAAAAGATCCATTTAATGATGGTGTAGTTGGTAGGGACCCGTCAACATTCAACTCTCCTTTCTAACATATTCAATGGTATTTTTTGTGGACTTTCATGCTAACACATATTCTCCATGTTGCTAGTTGTTCATATGTCAAATCCATAATATGTTTATCCACCCAATAGGAGTATTGAATATATTTCATCTTATGAATATTACTATAGCCAATTAGTTTTAAAAAGTTATTAACAATTAGAATCCAACAAATATTCATCATAATGAACTATTTGCATACTTAATGAAAATCACATAAGGAACCTGAAAGATGATAAGCAAGGCTTCCTTTTGCCATGAAATCATATACAAAAGCCAGGTAATGCTTATCCTTGCAATGGCCAACAAGAGAGACCAGGTTTGCATGGTGGATCCTTGCCAAGAGTTGAGCCTGCATCATACAGTCACATAATGAAAGTGAAAATGCCAAAAGGACTACTATTTGAACTTTTGGCCATTTTAATAGCTTCATCATTACACAAAAACATATGTATTGTGTTATTTGGGTTTATAAATACAACCATTCTGTTCCACCCATACATCATATCAACTGTTCAGGAGAGATGAGCTTGAGGTTGGTGGCCTTGTTCATGGAATAAAAGTCGAAACCTCTGAGTGCCCTCATGGAAATACAAGCATGAAAGAAATCATATATAATAAATGCTTGAGATTTCATTATGTTGGAAATATTCCCCAAAACGCAGCCAAAAAGGTGGAGCTGGAACTGGAAAGGAACATGATCTAGCTGAAATATAATAATTGGATAAGTTCAGCATTTGCTTCTCAATTTTGAATGCCAGAGCATGTGAAGAAATGAGCATAAGTTGTGAAATCATGCAAACTAGTAGATGAACTTAAAAGTAGTTTATGAGAATATAATAACAATAAAACATGATGCAAGGAGAAAGTATTTTGGAATATCTGAAAATCATTTACAGAGACTGTCAAGAAATATGGTGCTAGTCAAAAGATACATCGATATCATGCAAGTTGGATCATATAGAGCTGCAATTGGTGGGTATATACTAGAAATTAAGAAAAGTAGTAACATGGTGCATTATGCAGCAATTTTGCACATAAAAGATCATGCAAACCAGTACTGATGAAAATTGTTTTCACGGCGGTTATGTGCTCAAGAACAAGCAAATTGGCATGAAGGATGTCGAATCCTTGTGATATGGTATGCACTGGGACCGTGATGGATCATTGCTAAACAGTATCATTGGAGCTTGTTTTGACATGGTTGTCCCATACAAGTCTGAATGTAGTGACTAAAGCAGAAGTTGCTCCAAAGGGCATTAGGAACAAACAGGCTAGATAAAGGTTGTCCACTCCTTGTGAAATAGAACTTGGATATTCTAAACAACAGTATTGAGCTTGTTTTCACATGGTTGTCCCATGCAGGTCTGGAATGTGACTGTGGTTAAAGCAGAAGTTGCTCCAAAAGGCATTATGAAGACTCTTAAAATGAACCCACGCAGGCTTTGGGTTGAGGGCTATTCCTAGGTTTTTGTCACTTGATCAAGAGATAGAATACCTCCCTGGAGGTGGAAGAATATGTTCTAGAAATATGTGATTTGCTGAATAATCCCAATGGAATTCTGTTCCTCCGGAAATTAATGATTTGCCATATCAAAATGGCAACTTAGATAAAATAAGAATCCACTGCTTCAATTACAAAATCTCTTCAAGAAAAGAAGCAAAATAAACAATACAAAGAGACACCTGAAGCAACAAGCAGTATCTAATATTTAACAATCTAACTATAACACTAAAAAGGTGTGCCAATTGATGATGTTTCGGTCGTTTAAATTTTCAAAAAGGATAAAGAATGTAATGGGCCTATAGTTATCGATATGCTTGACACTTGCCTCTTTTGGAATTTCTTGGGATGCCACGGTATTGCTTGTGGCAGCATCTTGACAGCCACTGGTAAATCATTGTCTAGGATCCCATAGAAGATGCTAGAAAATTCTCCCTTGCCAATTGTCCTTAAAAAATTTGCAGTTATGTTCAGCAGTTACAGCATATCTGAACACTCTGATCTCATTTTCATTTCTGTTTCTGGAATGAACCCTTCGAATTGAATCTGGAGAATCAAAAGAAATGACACCATATCTAAGCCCTCTGTTCTACTAGCAGTCACTGGCGAGAGTTCTTGTATAACTATCTGAATACAGACTTAGGATATTATTTTACTGTTTTTATTAGCTCAATGTGTTTAGAGAAATATACCTCCACTGTTTCTTCTAAGTATACAGAAAACAATCGACACAAACAGCAACAAGAATACTGCAGAACCAATTGAGGCAAAAATCATGATTTTTTTGCTGTTCTTGTATTCCAGGCCTTGGACTAATTTCTCACTGCTTTCATAGCTAAAAAAAGAAACGTCCAATATACAAAATTAGCTACAGTTTGTCGATAGTTAAAAGTCCTGAAAATTTTGCTGATCTATGTTTGATCATATTCACATTACTAAATAAACAAATAATATGGCATGAAAGAGACCTCAGTATTAGTGATCCAGCTGTCAATTGGAGTCGAAGACCTTCAGGAACTGGTCCACTTATCCCACTACCTGTCGGATTCCTACAACATGGTAATTATATTAATATGAGCAATTTCTTCTGTTTTGAACTTCATGGCTTTTAGATCTTGTTATTACACAGGTACTTGAGGTGTGGCAGCCTCGTCAGAAAATGAGGGATGCTGCCAGTCAAGTTGTTCACTGATAAATCCCTGAAATTAATAAAAATAATCCATTCAGATTATTTGACATTCTATTTTGCTTGTACTTTTTTGTCACATCTGATTATACATCCAGTATAAGGAGACTAATTTGTTTGCACAGACTGTGCTGGATAAGATTTAGGCCTCTCTACCAAAAGTAATAACAATAATTTGTTTCTTAAAAATGTTTTTGGATCCAATTGCCTATCTTGCTCAGTGTTCGATTTTATCCTTCATAAGCTGGTAATAAAATTATTTCTATGCTAAGAAATCTAGAATTAGATATGCGTTTATAAAGAAATTATAGAGGTTGCTAACAATGAGGTTGAGTGATATGCTGATACCACCAGTTCATCCATACTGCAATATAATACTATCATCTATTTCAAAAATAGAATGTATTATATGAAAAACGCGACTTCTCTTTGGAAGAATGACCACTTAAAAAGTCAAATGCCTTAGGAGTACAAAGATGAAGTGACGATAAATACAATCATTAACATCCATCAAGTACTAGGCCTAACTACAAAAGAAAGGGACAAGAAAAGAGAAGCACTTACAGGTATCAAAGTTCTATGAGGCTGGCAAGTGAAGCTGATATCTCACCTGTTAATCCACTAGAAGAAAGATTCCTGCAAATTACCATTCCACCGCAGTGATTACTAGCTTTGACAACTTATCTTTTGCTTGCAGAAAATGTTGTGCAGGGAAAGAGTGTGGATCAAAACTTAAAAATGATTTAGTTTCTTCTTTCCAAAGAATGCTCACAGAGACCTGGGAGTTTTGAAGCTGTAGTCACTACAGATCGCCCATCCACTTCCTTCTCGCGCCATATGATGACTTTATACTCATGATGGCATCAACTGGATCTCCACAAGCCAGGGAGAAATCAGACCATCTATTAGCAGCATGTATGATGGAAATCAAGCAAAACCTTGATAAGGACAACAGTGATGCATACCATCTCCACTGCTAGTAGCATCATTGATCATTTGCCTGACTGTATAGATCTCAACAGCATTGATGATTGGACGCAGGGTTGAACCACCTGCTGTGTATATGGAAAAAGCTTAGTTTCTCATAGCTTTGAGGCCTAAAGGGTTTTGGTGTGGTAAGAGACAGGTAATTCGGTATAAGATGAGCATAGTAGTCATCATTGTTCACTGAGACATTTAATATCCTGGACTCATCTCCATGAAGAGCTTGGAGCTCTGCAAACTGCATGGAAAAAAGGTATTGGCTGGCACTGTTCAATGACCAATTGAAATTCAAGCTGGAACCATTTTTTGGGATGGCTGCCATTTGCATAACTTTTAATGGTGGTTTGTAATGGTTGTTTACAACAACTGAAGCAGTAAGTAGTGATGTCCAATCTGGTGAGTTCAAGGGTCCCCAAATGTGATCATAAGCATCTTCAGGATACCTGAATTCAGAGATTAAATGCAAGATGTTGATGCTGTCAGTTATAGAAACCTGACTCGTTTGTGCCCATATATAAGGTAATAACAAAAATGAAACAACTATTGTTTCAAAAATCACACTGACTTTCAAAGTTTGCTTAGATGAATGTCTAAGTTGACTGTTTCATGCTGTCATAGTGTCATTTGTTCCACAGCCATTTATCTAATAGGTTGAAATGGTCTCGAAAGTGCAAGCGTAGGTTGGCTACTAAACAAGATAAACTTGAATTGAATTGGTGATGCTTCTTGAGAATGAAAATTTCCACTTCGTTTACTCTCTTAACAGATCCAAGTCAGAGTTCGTTATCAAAAAGAACTCTTGTACCAATTATGTGCAACTCATCCATTTTAGATTGACTAACCTGTTCTGCTTTAGAGAATTCCCCCTAAAATAATGCCTACCAACCAAAAAACCTGAACCAAATAGAGGTCTTCAAACAAACATAAAAAACCTAGAGACTATCAAAATAAAGTTATGGAAAAGGAAGCAAAAACATAAGGGGACATCTCAGTTGCCCACCATATCCATGCTTTCCAATAGCTTTTTTTTTTTTTACGAATGTTAAATAGCCCAATGAATGCAAGTGAAATCTATCAACTAGATGCCTTCATCTCATTAAAAAAAAAATTTAAAAAAAAAGAAAAGAAAGATAACATGCTACCTATGTTCAATGCTTAATTTGAAGAGTTGATTAACATCAACAATGGCATTAGATGTGATGACTGGTTAATAAGGATGACAGACATAAGCAAAGGTCTCCCAGTGCATAACAGAAAATACGTGCAAAGGTAACATCTCTGAACTTTGAAAAGAAAATATTTTCATGAGCTGGAGTCTAATAAGTAAAGCAATGTTTCAACTGAGAAATAATTCAGTTTTACTCCAAAATTGATCCGATTGTAGTAAACAAGTGACTGAGAAGCAGTAACCTCATCATAGATGGAATTACCAAGAGGCTTCAGCTCAAGTGCTGATATGAATGGCTTACCAGACCCTGTATTCATTAAGCACACCCAAAAAAAATTGGCAGGAGCAACAGCCACTATATTGTAGTAGCAGCAGAAGTTGGCTCCATTTGAAAAAGAAATTGTGTCCCAGAAGTTTATGCCAAGATACAGATCAAACCATGGGAAGCTATTCAGCCCATCATAATTTCCATATAAAAAGGAGGCTCTTATTAGATATTTTTTTCCTTGGGTCACTGGTTTCAAGGTGTAACAATTTCTTGCTCTATTGGGAAAGCCTCTGAGATCAAATGCCTGGCCATTATATCCTGACTTTTGTAATTCAGGAGAAATCTTGTAGCCATCTCCACTGTCTATAAATTGAGAGTCTGATGTGTATTGCAATCCAGTTCTAGCATCAGTGTAGTTATAACCTTTACCACAGTCAATGTTTATGAAGCCTGAGATAAGTTTATGAAAGATCAATATATATCACTTTTATGGATATATATATATGACGTAATATTCTAAACACTAAACATGCTTTGTCCAAATGTATGTATAGGGCAAGTGCAGTGGTCTATAGGAAGCTGTCTCTTGCAAATGGAACAAAGTAGACCTACCCATTTCTCTGGTTCAGTTCTCTTAATAAACCCTAGATAAAACAAACCATGATATTGTACCTTACAACAAACCCAAGTTAACACACTCCATATTATGCATGAAGACTATATTGAAGGAGATGGGCAGTGTTGAATGTTGATCACTTGATTATCAGCAGAATGGCATACCTGACTGCCCACGAACAACAATGACAAACACCAAGAACAGTGATGGAAAAAGAAGTACAGTCCAGGCCATTCTTTTCTTAGGTTTAGCTCCACGAATCTTATTGTCATAGTTTATAGCAGCAGTGCACAGCTTAAATCAGGAAGAAGCCAACCATAACAGGAAAGGTGATAGCAATTGTTTTCGCATTGTGACTTTCCAACGGAAAGGCAACCATCATGGAAAAGGATAATATAACACCAATTCAACTGTAATATATACATAATCTTCTCCTTCTATCGCATTGTAGGAAAATTAAGAGATTTAAGTAAACAATAGACTGTACGATTCTTGTTAATTTTTAGACTGATGTTTCCACACTTCTCAGTGGTCTAGTACATGGTTTTGTCTCATGATTCCTTTGCTTGCTGATATTACCATCCACTAAACTTTATTATGATAAAATGTATACGTTAGACCATTCAATTTGTATGCTTTTTCAACTAAAAGTCGGAGGAGAATAGCCCCACCGTTTGGGCTACCATTAAATTCAACTATAAAAAAAATACTAACCCTAGAACTTACAGATAGAACCATTCAAGATCTGGCGGCTGGAGTCAATGGATCTGAATAAAAAAACAATGAATACAGCTAGAATTGTATATATGATTCATTAAATACAAAACTTGTTCTTATCTTTGAAGGACGTGCATTGTATACGAATAGAATACCAACAAAATAAAATATAGACCTACCATTAAATTTAACCATAAAAAAATGCTAACCCTAAAACTTAGAGTTAGAACCATTCAAGATCTGATTAAAAAAACAATGAACACAGCTAGAATTGTATATAGGTTCATTAAATACAAGGCTTGTTCTTATCTTTAAAGGACATGTATTGTAAACGAATAGAATACCAACAAAATAAAATATAGACTTATAAATAAACAATCATATTTTAGCATACATGTAGTTTTGATTTCTTAATATTCTCTGTCAGAGAATGCTAGATAATGACCTCTAATCTCATGAAAGTCATCTTTTAGAAAATATTGCACAAATGGATAATAAGACTTCCTTATATACATTTGCATCCACAGAATATCTATGTCACCCTAGAACTAAAACAGAATATTCATATATTCACAATATGAAATCCATATTTGGACTACTAGTCTACATGAATGCATGTGCAGGCCTTAGATTGAGAGAAACTGAACAAGTAATTGATGTTTATGCAGCATTCTTTTCCAATAAATTTTAAATTTTGAAAAATAAATCCATAGTTGGACTGATTAAGATACACTAAATCTATATCTTCTCCAAACGGAAAGAGCTGGAGAAACATCTAGAGCAAGCAGAGATGTCTATAGACATGTGTAGAATTTGTACGACAGAGATATATACTTAGTGCTGCTTGTTCTAGCTGATCTGAGTAAACAACATATTAATAAGTGTTACTTGCTCTAGCTGTTTTTAGTAAACAGTAAAAAGAAGTCAACACCCCCTAAAGAAACTTTACAAGGTAAAAAGAAGGTATAATTAGATATGCAAAAGCAGCTTCTTCTCACTCACAGAAATTCTGGATAATGAGAAGTATATTGACTAAAACTTTCAAAAGCAATTGTCATCATTGATTTGTATACAGAGATTACAAAAACCAAATTTAAGACACCACACAAATACCATGAAACAAATTAAATACAATACAAGTTGGAACATAGACTAAGATGCTTTTTATTATAAAAAAGTCCAAAAGTCCACTAGTCGATGACTATAGGATTTGAACTCCCAGCCTCCTAGACAACCCCACAAGAAGGCTTTACCACTTGAACAAGAAGTTGTAGATGACTAAGATGCTTTGTCCATGAGTTGGATGGGATTCAGAATATTCGTCTTGCTAGTTTCAACAATGCAACCATTCATGACCATTTCCTCGAGCATGAAATGTGCCTTCTCAAGATGGAACATGATGTCAAGTTCACACTGCAAAAGGAGGAAGGGAAATGATGATACTACTAAAACTCATAGAGGAAGCAATGAGCAACCAGCTTTTGAGATAAAAGAATACATACCACATTTCCAAAATGACGGTCCATGGTTTCAACTAAGAGGTGTATGAATTCCAAAATGGCTAGCTCATTCTGCGAAGAAGGACGGGAAAGGATGTGTGAATATAACTGAGGGCACAGGAGGCTGGAAAAAGCACCAAGCAAAAAAGCATGATAATGAAACCTATATTAACTACAGCAGTGACTTGAAAAGGAAAGATTTATAGCAGAATGACAAAGAAAGCAGAGGTTAGAATTACACCTCGTCATTGTCCACTCCAACCAGGAAAAAGAGTGACGCATAGCGCCTGTAGACAACTTTATAGTTTCGATGCTCAACAAATGAACACTGTTGACAAAGCAAAAACCTCAGATAAGTAGTCGCATAATACAGAGTAAAAAACCAACCAGAAAAGCACAGCTAGTCACTAATTTAAACTCATTTTAAAAAGATTGTCTATAGGTTTTTCTATTGGGTTGGAAATCTGCAAGTGAGATGCTCATATCTTTTAATGGTGAATGTGTGACCAATCCCAAGACTCAACTCCAAAGAGTTAGGTGCACGAATTGCAAGCACTCAGATCATTATCGCTCTCTTAACTCATGACAAATATGTCCAAGAGTATTATTCACAATGCATTAAAGAAATCATATTGACTTTTTTTAAGTGCTGTCATAAGCAAGGATGTGCCTCTGTATTTCGATGAGGACACCAAAAAACAAACTCCACTCCACAGAGGATTGCAAAAGTACACATAAGCAATAAAATGATATATCTGCTCATATTTGCAGCAGAGGTCATCGCAAGAACATTCCACATTCCTAACCATAGGAGTTAAAGAGTCAAATATTCAACATGTATTAAGTTCCATTGTATTTGGCAAGATTTACAGGACTTCAAGATCAAGGAAGAGGAAGACTTGCATAGAATACAATTGCAATCTAAGAAATGTTTATTATTGTGAAATTTTGGGTAAATAATCAATTTCTTATTTTCATTTAATATTGTTATTAAGATGTTATTTCTTAATATATCTATCTTAATGCGTATTGCAGTGTTATGTCTACCTGCTCATA
Source organism: Posidonia australis (assembly GCA_024699735.1). Classification (NCBI taxonomy): domain Eukaryota; kingdom Viridiplantae; phylum Streptophyta; class Magnoliopsida; order Alismatales; family Posidoniaceae; genus Posidonia; species Posidonia australis. Next base: position 25,737 of record JAMKQA010025745.1, read on the forward strand.
GAAGTTTTTTATACATCCATTGATTTCTTTTAAGAAAGCTCTGGATTAAACAGCTAGGGCTTAGGGTAAAAAATATTCCATCCAACAAACACAGCTCAGGGAACTGTTTTCTATCATACAAATTAGCTCAGGATGCTGGTCTCATAGCACTTCCCACCCCTCAAAAGCAAGTACACCAACGTATTCCTACAAGTTGGAAAGTTCCTCCATGTCTTTACATGATTATACACGTGTGCACAAAATATACATAAGCATAAGTAAAAGAAAACCATGACGCTTCTGGTTTTCACTTGTGTATCAAAACCCATCAAGCAATGGAGATCAAGTGATAAGGGTAATAAATTAATTTGCAGTTTAAGACCCTCATTACTTTAACACAATTGCTTGCCGGGGAGAACCCAATTAAAATCACACATATATGTATGAAGATAATGTGGAGGAGAGACTACAGCAAGTGTTTGTATCGAGGGAACAAGAGAGTTTTTTTGTTGTTGTTGTAGTTTTGAAAAGAGCATGCAAATGGAAAAGAGAAATTTGTTTAACTGGTTGACCAGTGCAAGAATTGGCCTGACTCATACAAAGAATGAGATATTTGCAGAAATGATTCTTTTTTATTATTATAATAGATAGAATAAGAATTTAGCTAGAAATGGATACTGCATAAGCAAGGGACTAAAAGCAATAAGCACATTTAGCAAAAGAAACCATAGAGACATGGAGAAACTAAATCAAGTAACTTATAACCACTCCTTTGTACACCCTCAGTCAAGACTCTAAGACATTATGATAATTAAAGAGTGTATCCATGGGAGAACCAACAACACGAAGAAAGAAGGCCCAAGGGTAAGGTTCATAGAGAATTCTACATGCCTGTGCACCTTTATTTCTTTTTGTGGCCTCTTAAAAGAGAAATGAACTTATCAAATTGGAGCCCTTAACACTTTCCCTAGCTTCTTTTCCACGGTATCTCATTTCTTCAACCAGTTCATGACATGTGTTAAGAAGATCGTTGCCTACTTCCCAATGGCTCATATGAATCTGGTTCCTGTTGGCAAGTCTGGTTGTATGACAATGTTCGACTAACTAATTGGAATGCTGGACACAAGCAAAAGTCTACAACATGTGCTTTGTTTGGTTACTGTTGGCATGTCTAGTTGGACAGCGACAACGCTTAACTAACTATTTAGAATGTTGGACACACACAAGCAAGTCTGAAACATGTGCTTCGGACATGCAACCAGAAACGAACAGGCAATATCACTATTTCTAGGAGATTCCTCTCCTGGTCTCTGCCTTCCCTACTTTTTTTCAGTTTGTGCCATTGACCCAAGATGAACTTGACCAAATTGTTTTCTTCCTTTCTTTTCCTATTGTTGTCACAAGAAAGAGCACCTCTAGACGGAAACTATCAAGTTAAAATGTGCGACGCAATGGTGACAAAGCAAATCACAATACCCAAAAAAATGTATAGATAAATCATAATCAAATTCACACACCAGGAAAAGACCTAAGCAGCACAGATGCTGCAATTGTTAACAGTTTGTGAACCGAAAGCCCCCAAATTGGGAACTAGAAATCGGAGATTGGGATCGATGAGGGATGTTCAATCGCAAGCAGATACCGGACAATTGTGGTTTGATTACCTGCTGGTCAGTGCGGGTAAGGCATTTGCGGACGATCTCGCCCTCGAGAGCCCGGCGCTCCTCCAGCGTAAGGTACTCGTAGTACTGCGCCAGCCGCGTCTGCCCCTGTTTGTTCACCAGCAGTATGAATCTGATCCCCATCTCTCCCCCTCTCTCTCTCTCTCTCTCTCTCTCCGCGCCTTCACCGGTTTGTGGAAGTATAAGTATGGATTTATCTGGTAAGAGAGCTCTCGTGGGTTGATGGAGAAGACGTACGAGGAGCTTGCGGGCGGACCAAGCACCCGGTGTAAATTCCTCTGTGTAATTTGGATTTTTGACAGTGTATTTTAAGGCTACGCTTGGTTGACACAGAACTAATGAAATTATAAAGAATTTAATTACATGAAATTAAATTATAGTGTGAAAAAATTACATTGAAATCAGTGATTAGAATTTGTAATTGATTTGATATCGTAAAATTGATTCTAAGAATCATTGAAATTACTTTAATCAAACCAAAACAACTTTTAAAATCTTTAGGGTGATTCCAATGATGATCAAAATAACATCGACGATGTTTGGTTACCATGTAAGACATTCCAATGATGATTGACTTATCATAGTGATTCTAACGATGACTATAATTATTCCAACCATCAATATAGTAATATCGACAATTATTGGAGTGATTTCTGTGGTGATCGGAATGACTTCGACAATCACTAGAATTTTATCGACCATTATCGAAGTTACTCTAATAATTACCAGAATAACATCAACAATAGCTAGAGTTTCTCCGATGACATTCAACGAAAATAGGAGGAAGAGAAAGAATGCCGAGTAAACGAATTCATGGAAAAGAAAGGAAAGAAATGAATTGAGTTTATTAGGATTTGGAAGAGACTTAATGAAAAATTGGGGGAAAAGGAGAAGAAATAGAGAAGAATAAGTATTATAACGTCTGATCTAAAAATTATTATAAAACCTATAACATCTAATGGACATATCATAACAGTAGACAATGGAAATTCAAGGTACTAAAATGATTAATTTTAAAGTTGAAAGTAGTAAATTAAAAATCAATGATGCTTCATAATAGCATCAAGAAATTTACTCAATATTCTCTTTTTTTAAAGAATTGATCATAATATAAATAAAAAAAGATGGTTACGACAACACAACCGATCCTAGAGTGCATGAAATGCATAACAACTAGGGGTGCAAACGGATCGGATACGGTACGGATATGGGTGTTACCATATCAGTATCCATTTTCGAAATACGGATACGAATACGGATATCATACGGATAGGAAATTTACATATCCATATCCTTAAAAAACGGATACGGATACGGAACGGATAAAAGGGGATCGAATACGGATAAAATCGGATATAAAAACGGATATGGAAATATACACATTACATAATTAATCAAACAATTAACAATATTTTCATATAATTATATATTTTAAGTTATT